>AWUE01013929.1:0-160219 GCA_001974825.2 Corchorus olitorius | reverse complement strand
CTAAGAATTTGAATTAAAAAAATACCTAAGAATTTAATTAATGTAAATATTTCAGTTATTATAGTCTTACATTTAATTAATGTAAGTATTTTAGTTATTATATATATTACATAGGAATTAAAAATTAATTGAAATAAGGGTGCGGTAAAAGAAATTATAAATTTTAATATAATAATATATTTAATTTAATTGATAAATGAAATTACATATTGAACCTTAAAAGTTTAATTTGATAAATACATGTTTACCCTTTAAATGATACTAAACTTTTAAAATTAAAAAGGTTATTTTAGATATTACAGATCAATGGTTTTGAAGTTTAGACTTATAAAAGTTTAATTTAATAAATACATGTTTACCCTTTAAATGATACTAAACTTTTAAAATTAAAAAGGTTATTTTAGATATTACAGGTCAATGGTTTTGAAATTTAGACTTATATAGTATATAGATATAGCATGGTTTTGAAGTTTAGACTTATATAGTATATAGATATAGCGGCTGTCTCCACCAACATCACAACCTCAAATGATGACTTTATCAAAAGCCCAAATGGCACACCCAAATTTCAATAAAAAAGATGCTTCAAGTATCAAAAACATCCAATTTTGCAGACCGACATGTATACACTCTCATTGAGGAGATCACATAAGCAAATTTTCATTTAACTTTTCCTCCTATTAGGCTTTGAGGGATCTTGTTGAAGAACTGATCATAGAAAGAATTGTGTCTATTAAGATTACTGCTGCAAGTAACAATGTTACATCACAAGAGTACAAAATAATGATAACAAAACCAATCCATATCAAAGTATCCAAAGCAAATCATACGTATATCTTTTGAGCTTGTACGCCTTAATTTCCTAATGGCAAAGGCAATAATATCCCTATTCTTTCCACCAGATTTGAAGAGTTAAAAAATAACTAAAGTTTTGGTCGACTTAATTTTAATGCCATCTCTTTCGGCATGGGCCTATATCAATTACTAGTATATATTAATCAGATATGCATTTTTCTGCATTGAAAATACGAATTATTTATGGACCGGAAAATGAATTATGAAAGAAGAAGAAAACAAATGAAAAGTTTCCATTAGAAGTCCTAACATAAGTAGTCACGTCGACTCTCGACTTGTCAGACATAATAAGGTCGGCCATCAACCCATTTCCGTTTGTTTCATAGTTTCTTAAGTCGGTTTCTTGCATTTCAGAAATATATATATATATATACCAATACCATAAATTTACTCCAAGGAGTTGTTACTTAACCAGCTATAATTCACTCTGCAACCAAAACTTTCCAATGGCGACAACAAAAGTTGGGAGGATCAAACTGGGTTCTCAAGGCCTGGAAGTTTCAGCTCAAGGACTTGGGTGCATGGGGATGTCAGCTTTCTATGGGCCTCCAAAGCCTGAATCTGACATGGTGGCTCTAATTCACCACGCTATTAACTCTGGGGTTACCCTTCTTGACACTTCCGACGTTTATGGTCCTTATACTAATGAAATCCTTGTTGGGAAGGCCTTGAAAGATGGTGTGAGAGACAGAGTTGAGTTAGCAACCAAATTTGGTATCCACTTAACATCCTTGGCTCAAGGAAAAAGGGAAATCCGTGGCGACCCTTCGTATGTGAGAGCCGCTTGTGAGGATAGCTTGAAACGTCTTGGCGTCCATTGCATTGATCTTTATTATCAGCATCGGATTGACACTAGGGTTCCCATTGAAGTCACGGTTGTGTTTGTTTTTTTTTTTTTTTTTTTTTTTTTTGTTATGTCTCTTGGTCACTTCTTTTCATTTGTTAAGAAAGAATTATTCTTCATTTTTTATATGGATTAATTAATGCTTGTTTTTACAAAGATGGGAGAACTTAAGAAACTAGTTGAAGAAGGCAAAGTAAAGTACATTGGTCTATCTGAAGCTTCTGCTTCAACTATTAAAAGGGCACATGCTGTTCATCCAATAAGTGCTGTGCAATTGGAATGGTCATTGTGGTCAAGGGATGTTGAAGAAGAAATTGTTCCTACTTGCAGGTTTATGATTTGAACTTTGTACATATATGGAATTACTGAAGAATTATATGATGGATGGATTATCCTAATTTAATGTCATTTGATTTCTCAGGGAACTTGGGATTGGGATTGTTGCTTACAGTCCTCTGGGGAGAGGTTTCCTGTCATCAGGGCCTAAAATGGTCGAAACTTTGGCTAATGATGACTTTAGAAAGGTTAATTTGTAGCTATTTTCTGAAAGCAACTTAAATTCCAAATTTGTACCATTTCCAGAAACAAAATAATGCTTTGCTACTGATTTTCGTTTTGTTTGATGAAAAGTTTCTTCATTTGTCATAGTATCTACCAAGGTTCCAACCCGAAAATCTGGAGCATAACAAAAGGCTGTATGAGAGAATTAATGAGATAGCAGCAAGGAAGGGATGCACCCCATCACAGCTAGCATTGGCATGGGTTCATCACCAAGGCAATGATGTGTGTCCCATTCCTGGAACCACCAAAATTGAAAACTTCAATCACAACATTGGGGCTTTGGCTTTGAAACTAACAGCCCAAGACATGGCTGAGCTAGAATCCATTGCTTCAGTGGATTCCGTGAAAGGGGACAGATATATTGGAACTTTCGCTACCTACCATGAATCTGAAACTCCACCCTTGTCTTCATGGAAACTTGTCTGATCAGGGCAAGGCATACTTCACCATAATGATACAATCTTCATTACATATGTACGCCCTCTGGTCGACTTTATTTGTCACTTCTAAGGAAACAATTAAAATTACAAAATTTCATAGAAACCAAATGGCTATATTGCCTTTCTGATCTATTCTCTCTTTAATAAAATAATCTAAGTATTATCAAAAAAAAAAAAAATAATCTAAGAAATTTTTTTTTTGAGAGGAATAATCTAAGAAAATTATCCTAACTTTTTATTGAAGACAAGTGGTGGTAGGTAAAATGAGTAGTATTGAAAATTTTTAATTATAAATGTTTTTTTTCCTAATAATATTTTTAGACATACTGCCTTTTTAACTTGTATTTTGTGAACATTTTGCTCCAGTCATGAGCCATTGATGGTAGTCAAATGATTGCACATAACGTCCGTCAATTTTATTTTACTAACGTGGCCAACATAAATGCCATGTGTGGCACCACGTCATGCTACATTAGCTTTTAAATTAACAATCAAACACCCATGGAGAAATTATTAGGTGGAGCAGGTCCATGACGTCATCCGTGGTTCCGACCAATAAAATTTTTGTGAGGAGTTTTTTGTAGCGATACGGCAAATAGACTGATCTTTGCTCCAATGGGCTCTGGGCCAGCCCCCAATTCGCAAACAAAGGCTGAATTGAGGTTGGACTTAGAAAAATAACCGTTTTGATGTTAGGGAACGAAGTTTTGTCTTGGCGCGTAGAGTTTTGCGGTGTGGACTGCTTCCGCGGTGTTGGACTCGTTTGAGAGTTGAACTTTTGCCGTGAGTAATACTTTTGTGACCTTATGGCTTGCAATAAAATTCGTTGCGGCAGATGTTAATGTGGCAGTGATTTGTAAGAGGAGTTTTGTTATAAAGAGGGTGAGGAGAGCTTAGCGGTAAAAAAGGGTGCTATCGTAGTAAGAAGAGCTCTGCTGATTGAGATAAAAACAACCCTATTTTTATGGCTATTTTACTATGTTTTTGGACCCATTTATGCTTAAAAATATGCTATTTTGGTAATATTTGTGTTTTGAGTCCTTAAGTGATGTGAAAATGAGAAATTGTTATTTTTCACTACTTTTGGAGCTATTTTGATGACTTTTTACACAGATTTGAGAAAAGCAATTTTGAACATAGATTTGGAGATTCGAAATTCGTTTTTGAAGACCATTTGAAGATAATTTGGAGACTGGAAGATTTTTGAAGAATTATTTCAAGAGCAAGAATTGAAGATTGGAACCTTAATTGAAGACAAGCCATGGATAAGCCTTTAAGCTTTGGTATTTTTGATATTTTATATGGGAAGATACTCAGCCCATATAAATCATTAATTGGAATTAAAATCCCAATTAATGACTCCTATATCCAAGGAAATATCCAAATCCCTTAGATTCCCGATTCTAGTCCTAACAGGATTAGGAATCAGCGCAGTTTTGGTAGAAAAATCATAGCTTTCTGCTCAGACCTCCGTTTGAAGCCCATGAGTACTCGTTGGAAAGCTAACTCCGAGATCTACAACTTTCCTTTGAAGTCCAAGACCCAGTTCTGCCGTTTTCAAGCCTAAAATTGCCGTCGAAGTCCCTGCACGAGTTCAGGATTTTTCAAGATCCTATTTTGACTAGGATTTTGGTTCTAGGATGACTTTTAATCTAACTTAGAGTCTAAGTTAGGCCCTAAAACGTCCTAGACTCCTTTCCTACTTAGAATTGGATTACCTAGGGTTTTTTCCACTATAAATAGCACACATAATTCTCTTTAGATCTAGTTTTCTTCTAGTTTTTTAGGCAAGGGTGCTGCCACCCTCTCTAGCCATAGAGGGGTGAGGGGTGCGACATACCTAGTTATTTTGCAAGGAGATTTCGCCCCTCCAAGGTCTTGTAAGTACTCTTATGCCGCTCATGGAAAATCCATGAGTAGCTAAATTCTTAATACTTCTGATCTTTTGGTGAATTCAATCAATTAAATATGGTGAGATTTCTGTTCTTATAATTTGATATTTTATTTTTGATAGATAGCATGTTAAATTCTGTTTTAATTCTACAATCTTGATCTTTATTGATTTATTGTGGCCACTAAAGAGGTAATTTGAGAGATTCTGTTTTTATGATTGCTGACGACCGATCATCTGCGGTAAAGAGGTTGCTATCACCGTAAGGGGAGCTCTGCGGTAAAGAGGGTAGGAGAGCTCTGCGATGAAGAGGATGCTACCACTGTAAGGAGAGCTCTGCCGCAAAGAGTGTGCTAAGGCCGTCAAATGGAGCTCTGCGATAAAGAGGGTGCTACCACGACAAAGAGAGTTTTGCGTAAAGAGAGTGCTACCGCGGTAAAGGGAGTTCTGCGGTAAAAAGGGTGTTATCACCGTAAAGGGAGCTCTGCAGTAAAGAGGGTAGAAAAGCCCTGCGGTGAAGAGGGTGCTACCGCTGTAAGGAGAGCTCTGCAGTAAAGAGGGTGCTATCAAATGAAAATTGGGTTTCAGAGAAAATATAAGAGAAGTCAAATTCGGCGGTAATTTTGAAGAACTCAAGTTGGAGCGCCTGAGAGCACTGCGGTGGAACGGTGGTTACCGCAAAACCAAGGTTTGGAGGAAGAGAAACCAAACTCTGTTTTACTCTGTTCTTTGATCCCAATAACAGAGCATCACCCAAAATTCATGGTCAAAGAAAGAAATTGCATTTATTTACTTCAAGTAAATGGGAAATACATTCTGAAAAAGGGGCTTGAAGAAAGAAAGTGTGAATGCTACTTTAAGGGGAAAAATTCTAAGAAATTTGATTTGGGAGTATTGCCATGAACAAGATGAAGTTCTGTAGATGAAAATTGTTGTTGTTGGAGTGGAGACTAAAATCATACGTGATGTGAGTTTTGCGGTAGGAGAGCTGTTACCAGAGAATTAGTTTTAAGAGGGAAATGAATAAACTAACAAATGATGAAAATAACTTCACTTTCTTTCATAAATGGAAAATGAAACACACGAAAATAGATTGTGAGAGAGTGCTTGGAAGAAAGAAGATGGGATTACAAATGTGAGGGAAAGAAATCGATGTTACAAGAGCGTTGAAGTGAATAAGAGAGCATTGTTGTGTGTTGTGATTGCTCTCGTGGTTGTTGTGAAAGAACGGTTCCTTTCATTGTTCTCTGTCGTTGTTGAGATTGAGATTATTCATAGGTAGGGCTGCAAATGAACAACGTGTTCGATGAACAGCTCGTGAACGGGCTCAGTTAAAGCTCGTTTATGTTCGTTTATTTAGTTAACAAACGAGTTTGAACAAAAATTTAGTGTTCATTTATTAAACGAGTCGAGCTTGAACAAGATGTGTTCAGTTCGTTTATGTTCACGAACATGCTCATTTATTGTTCATTTAAGTGTTCGTTTATATAATAATCGAACGTTCATTTATTGTTTAATTATTTTTGACATATTAATAATTAGTAATATATATTATTAATAAAAATTATAAAAATAATTTATTAATAATATAATTAAATTAAAATTTAATTATTATATATAATTAACATTTTACAGTGTTCATGAACATGTTCAATTATTGTTCGTTAGCTTGTTCGTTTGTTGTTCACGAACATGTTTCTTAATCGAGCCGAGCTTGAACGAGCTTCAAACAACCTAAATTTTAAACGAGCCGAGCTCGAACGAACACTAAGTTTCTTAAACAAACACGAGTCGAACTTGAACATCCATTTTGTTCATGAACAATACTGCGAACACGTTCAAGCTCGGCTCATTTGCAGCCCTATTTATAGGCAAGCTTTTGCCCAGTCAATGCTATTCACCGCTGGATAGCCATGATTCCCGATGTTCGCATACCAGCCATGATTCCCGCTGTTGGCATACCAACTCTGCCGCAGTGGTGCCTTGGTCGCGGTGACTTTCTCAGTATGTGTGTAAACAATTATGCTTTTGGACTTTTTGAATTTTCATTGCCTTTTTGAGTCATAAGTCTACTTCATTGCCAACTTTACTTGACCGTTGAGATTCCCGGGCAACTTAGTAAGTCAACGCTGCAGTTGGATTCTTTCCCTTTGCTGCCATGATGCTGCTTTTGAGCTTAGGAGCAACCTACAAGCAAGCTGTCCCTGCCAGAAATAGCACCTGACAGGATTCCCATCCTCACATGCCTCCAAGTCACACTTCCGCAATGTTTTCCCGCTGTGGGCTTGGTCCACGTTGTTGTGTTCTGTGAATTAGCAATAATTAGTGTGTTGTATTGTCATAATCAAGTTTTAAGATGTAAAAGAGTTTGAAAATGTGAATAAGAGATAAGTATTACTCCCTTTGTCAAGCATCTTTTGTGGAATCGTTACTGCAAAGGCTTGAGCATTCCTCTAGCGGCACTGCACCTTGATTGTTTGTTGCGTATACAACAACAAGCTTTGTTGTGATTCTTTTTGCCATGTGATGTGGTGGCAAGTCTTGTTGCTGTGCAACTCTAGATTTTGTGTGGTGGTCTCACGAGCTTATGTTGTTATTGGTGGGCCACTGGGCCACTTGTGAGGAAAAGAGATGTGTTTGGCCCTTTTAATGTGTTAGGCCTCTTTTTGTGTATGTGATGTATTGAGCTCTTTTTTATATGTGTGTGATGGCCCAATACAAATGTGATGGGTTTCTACCAAGGTTTATGAATGTGGGTATTTTGTGAAAAATAGGAAAAATATGGTATTTTTAGTATTTTTGGCTATGGTAAAAAATTTTGGATTTTTGTGTTTAATTGGGCATGGTAATCCCATTTTTAATATTTGAGTCAGGGCTTCCGGCAGTAAGGCATGAACTCAAATAGGTGATAGACTGAAATCTCATACTTGTGGTTTGGCGGTGAGTTATGATGGAATTTTTCATATCGCAATCTCCATGTGTTGATCAACATTGGTTGATTTATGCATTTTTATACTGCTAGGAGATGGGATTACTGCACCGCAGGTGGCATTGAGAAGTGTCTCCATGGCAACAAGTGATGGTGTTGATGAATTTGCCATCAAGAATTGCTGCAGGGTTGGCACAAAGGATGTTCTTTCTCTAGTGATATTGAGAATTCTAGTATTGCCGTAGGAGCTGAGGAAATCAGGATTCAGAATACTATTGTCGGCAGTGTTGAGGAGTAGGATGCTGCCATAGGTGTGAGAAGCATCCAACCATTTTGATTTTTGAAGAGCAATGTGCTCTCAAGGTCGAATTATCGCCATGGCTAATAGTATTGTTGTGATAGATATCGCCATGGAAGATTCTGTAGGAGCTTTGTTTTTGCCATAATTTTGTCTCTGTCGTAACTATGTTGCTTTTGCCGCAACTTTTTGCTGTTGCCACACGATTTTGGTGATCGAATGTTTTATTTTTCTATGATGTGCCTCCAATGAAGTTGTAGACTATCATGGTTTGTAATGCCATGAATTCTTTGTAGAAGCTACATGCATAAAGATGTTTGGATGAATGCCACAAATTTTCTTGCCTTGATGCTGATACTGCTATTGAGTTTTTGTGTCGGCTGTTATAGATTATTTGCGAGTGTTGATGTGTCTATGGATCCTTGCGCTAAGTGATATCAATTGTTGAAAATAAAATCTCCATTCGTGGCGGTGATGAGTTGCCGCTTCTGTTTTATGAATTTCTTTGAAGGACGCTTTGACTGCCATACTCTTTTGTCATAAGCTTGACTTCCTTCTTTTGTGATATTAAGCTTCCCAAGTGATTAATCTACTTTGTGCTTGATTACCCATTTTTGTGAGTGGCTCTACGATTGGTGTCGCTGTTGTAGGTAGCAAATCTACTGTGCCATGAGCGCTCTATTTGCCATGAGCATTGCCTTCTGCAAACATTCTACTGCCATAGTAGTTGTTGATAAAAATTTGCCACTCATCTGTAGTGAATATTTCTTTATTGCAACACTTTGATGATGACTTGAAGCTAAGGATGATACTTTTTAAAGTTTTTTTTTCTAAAATGAAATTGCTTCTTGTTGTTGCCGCAAATTTTATGGAGTGGCTTCTGAAATAATGTGGTAATGATGGCTGAAGGATGTGATTAGCCATTGTATGCCGCAGTAGGTACATGTGTGTGAGAGAATAAAGATTCTTAATTTCCTTTGCAGGATGTGTTGATGTGAGTGCATCAGAGGATCGAGATGGGTGAGGTCTGATCTTGATGCTCGTAAAGTGTGTAAGATGGCTCAAAGTATGAAGAGTGTTGTGAGATGAGCCAAATTGGATGTGAAGAGCTGTGTGGAGGCTATGAAATTGTGAAGGATGCCCCGACACTGCCGCATTCCACCCGTTAAAAAGTGAAAGGAGTGAAACCAGGGAGATTTGTCGAGTAGTGTGAACTACCTCACCGCTGGTTGAACTGTCATAGGCCAGGAGAACCACTCTTGTAGTGTGTTATGTAGAGTACCGCCAGGATGTTGTGTGTGAATAATTCATAAGGGAACGATATTGAGGATTGTGCGGAGGGCTGCTAAATTTGGGAACTGCCTTAGCTACAACTGCAATGTGAAAGTAGAGCAAGAATCATAGGAGGGACTATGTTGTATGTGGTGTCCCCGCAATTGTTGTCTCGCGGTGATTATTTGCTATCACCGCAATATGAAGGAGGACGATATGATGGACTGTGTTGTATGTGGTGCCCACGCCATAGTCATTGTTTGATGATGCGTGTGAACCATATAAGAGCTTTGATCAACTTGGATATGGAAACTGAGACCTGAGGCTTGAATCATGAGACTTGTACTGAGATAAGCAATTGGGTGCTGTGGCAAAGTGCCGCATTGATGGTCGTCAATGATCTCTTTAATTTTGACATCTACTCTGAAGCCCCCAAGTGTTGGATCTCATTTGATGATGATAATATAGCCCCGGTGTTGAATGATGAAGGAGCTTTAATTTTAAAAAATGCAAAATTAAGCTTCCACTGCCGTAATGCTAGGTACCTTGAAGCTTAATGCATCATCTGCTTCTGCCATAAGCTCTTTTATTTTTTTAAAGAACTGCTTGACAATAAGTATGTGTAGAAATTTCTTCTAGAATGACATAGCCACGCGGCTGTGGACTGATTGTGATCTTCATTGCCATAATGTGAATTTTCAATTCTTTTATTCTTCATCTCCAAATGATAGAACGCCATGAGAATTTGTGTTTCTTAATGAAGTATAATGATATTCCACTTGAGAAATTGAGTGGTGATAGAATGCCATCTTTATGTGTGCGGCACTTGTCAAAGCTTTCGTTGTTGCCTTGCAAGTCTCTAACAACCAAGAGTGGATGAATTGGTTTATGACCTCCCTTTATTAGGCCCAAAGGTTTGGCTTATGACTTTACGGCAGAAAAGATTGTTTGGCAAAGAGATTGAACTGTGAGAGGATGAATGCGGCAGCATGGTGCTTGACTTTTGCGCTAGAATAGTGATTGGCTTCTACGGTAGAATATGGTGGTTGGCTTCTGCGGTAGAATAGTGGTTGGCTTCCTTCCACAGGTTAGACTCTTTCTGTTGACGTTGCTGCAACAGTTAGCCAAAGCACTGACTTGCCTATGGCCAAAGATAGTCAGCCCCCAGGTATGGTTAATTTCCCTCTTTCATTCTCATTTGGAAATTTTGCTCGTTTTTTTTTGCCACAACTCACAGGTGACTTTGGAAGCAATTTTGCTCCTTTTTTTTTCGCAACTCACAGGTGACTTTGGAAGTTGGTACTATGGCCACAGCTCCCGCAGTTGGTAGTATGGCTATGGCTCCCGCTGCAATTATGGCTACGGCTCCCGAAGTTGGGACTTATGTTGTAGCTCTTGGGACTTAAGCCATGGAGGCTTATGGCTCCCGCTCTTGGGACTTATGTCGTAGCTCCCGCGGTAGGGACTTATGTCATGGCGGCTTCTGGCTTTCGCGGTTGGGGCTTATGCCATAGCTCGGGGGACTTATGTCGTAGCTCCCGCGGTGGGGACTTATGCTGTGGCGGCTTATGGCTCTCGCGGTTAGGACTTATGTTGTAGCTCCCGCGGTTGGGACTTATGTCGTAGCTCCGACGATGGGGCTTATGCCGTGACGGCTTATGGCTCTCGCTCTTGGGACTTATGCCGTGGCGGCTTATGGCTCCCCAGTTGGGACCTATGCCGTAGCTCTTGGGACTTATGCCGCGGTTGGACTTATGCTTGTCTTGTAGTTGTGTTGCATCTCATTGTGTTTGTAGCCATAAATGTCTTATGCCATGTCTCATGTCTTGTGCCATAAGTGTCTGTGCCGCATCTCATGTCTTGTGCCATAATGTTTGACGCTTCATCTCATGCCTTATGCCATAAACTTCTGATGCCATAATGTTTGACACTGCATCTCATGCCTTATGCCATAGGCTTCTTATGCCGCATCTCAATTGGTTGCTGCATCGCGGCTCGAGTGTTTTGCCGGCTCCCCAGCGGAGTCGCCATTAAATGTGGGAAGCATTTTGGGGCAGTACGGCAAATGGACTGGTCTTTGCTCCAATGGGCTCTGGGCCAGCCCCCAATTCGCAAACAAAGGCTGAATTGAGGTTGGATTTGGAGAAATATCCGTTGTGATGTTAGGGAACGAAGTTTTGTCTTGCCGCGTAGAGTTTTGCGGTGTGGATAGCTTCCGCGGTGTTGGACTCGTTTGAGAGTTGAAATTTTGTCGTGAGTAATACTTTTGTGACCTTATGGCTTGCAATAAAATTAGTTTCGGCAGATGTTAATGTGGCAGTGATTTGTAAGAAGAGTTCTGCGGTAAAGAGGGTGAGGAGAGCTCAGCTGTAAAAAAGGGTGCTATCGTAGTAAGAAGAGCTCTACGGTAAAAAGGGTGCTACCGCGGTAAGGGGAGCTCTGCGGTAAAGAAGGTGTTATCGCCGTAAGGGGAGCTCTGTGGTAAAGAGGGTAGGAGAGCTCTGCGGTGAAGAGGGTGCTACCGCTGTAAGGAGAGCTCTGCCGCAAAGAGTGTGCTATGGCCATAAGAGGAGCTCTGCGGTAAAGAGGGTACTACCATGGCATGGAGAGCTCTACGTAAAGAGGGTGCTATCGCGGTAAGAGGAGCCCTGCGATAAAGAGGGTGCTATCGCCGTAAGGGGAGCTCTGCGGTATAGAGGGTAGGAGAGCTTTGCGATGAAGAGGGTGCTACGAAATGAAAGTCGGGTTTTAGAGAAAATATAAGAGAAGTCAGATTCGGCGGTAATTTTGAAGAACTCAAGTTGCGGCGCCTGAGAGCACTGCGGTGGAAGGCTGGTTACTGCAAAACCAAGGTTTGGAGGAAGACAAACCAGACTCTGTTTTACTCTATTCTTTGATCCCAATAACAGAGCATCACCCAAAATTCATGTTCAAAGAAAGAAATTGCATTTATTCATTTCAAGTAAATGGGAAATACATTTTGAAAAAGGGGCTTGAAGAAAGAAAGCGGGAATGCTACTTTAAGGGAAAGAAATCTAAGAAAAATGATTTGGGAGTATTGCCAAGAACAAGATGAAGTTCTGTAGATGAAAATCATTGTTGTTGGAGTGGAGACTAAAATTATACATGATGTGAGTTTTATGGTAGGAGAGCTGTTACCGCATAATTAGTTTTATGAGGGAAATGAATAAACTAACAAATGATGAAGATAACTTCACTTTCTTTCATAAATGGAAAATGAAACACACGGGAATACATTGTGAGAGAGTGCTTGGAAGAAAGAAGATGGGAATACAAATGTGAGGGAAAGAAATCGTTGTTACAAGAGCGTTGAAGTGGATAAGAGAGCATAGTTGTGTGTTGTGATTGCTCTCGTGGTTGTTGTGAAAGAATGGTTCCTTTCGTCGTTCTCTGTCGTTGTTGAGATTGAGATTATTTATAGGCAAGCTTTTGCCTGGTCAATGCTACTCACCGCTGGACAGCCATGATTACCGCTGTTGGCATACCAGCCACGATTCCCGCTGCTGGCATACCAACTCTGCCGTAGTGGTGCCTTGGTCGCGGTGACTTTCTCAATCTGTGTGTGAGCAATTATGCTTTTGGCGTTTTTTAATTTTCATTTCCTTTTTGAGTCATAAGTCCACTCCATTGCCAACTTTACTTGACCGTTGATATTCCCCGGCATCTTAATAAGTTAACGCTGCAGTTGGATTCTTTCTTTTTGCTGCCATGATGCTACTTTTGAGCTTAGGAGCAAACTCCAAGCAAGCTGTCCATCCTAGAAATAGCACCTGACAGGATTCCCATCCTCACATGCCTCCAAGCCACACTTCCGCAATGTTTTCATGCCGTGGGCTTGGTCCAGGTGTTGTGTTCAGTGAATTAGCAATAATTAATGTGTTGTATTGCCATAATCAAGTTTTAAGATATAAAAGAGTTTCAAAATGTGAATAAGAGATAAGTATTACTCCCTTTGTCAAGCATCTTTTGTGGAATCGTTACTGCAAAGGCCTGAGAATTCCTCTAGCGGCAGTGCACCTTGATTGTTTTTTGCGTATACGGCAACATGCTTTGTTGTGATTCTTTTTGCCATGTGATGTGGTGGCAAGTCTTGTTGTCGTGCGACTCTAGATTTTGTGTGGTGGTCTCACGGGCTTATGTTGTTATTGGTGGGCCACTAGGCCACTTGTGAGGAAAAGAGATGTGTTGGGCCCTTTTCATGTGTTGGGCCTCTTTTTGTGTATGTGATCTATTGGGCTCTTTTTTATATGTGTGTGATGGCCTAATACAAATGTGATGGGTTTCTACCAAGGTTTATGAATGTGGGTATTTTGTGAAAATAGGAAAAATATGTTATTTTTAGTATTTTTGGCTATGGTAAAAAAATTGGGATTTTTGTGTTTAAATGGGCTAGGTTATCCCATATTTGACCCTTAACAATTTTAACGAGTCAGATTCCTTCCTAAAATTTAGGCACAAATTTTGCACCAGGAATTTAGCACCAGGTTTAGCCCCTAGTTTCACAGATGAGATTTAGAGGGTAAGTCCCTAAATTTAGGACATTAATTGCTTGGACTTTTGAAATTGTAGGAATGAATCTGACTTGTTAAAATTTTATTGGTCGGGACCACGGATGACATGGTGGACCTGCTCCACCTAATAATTTCTCCCATGAGGATCATTCATTTGTCCCCACCCAAACTCTTTAAATTTACTTGCATGTTTTCTCATGCCAAACTCTGATGAGATACTCTCTATTTATAGTCACAGTTACTTAATAACCAAAAATCTCTTACTAAAATTCTTCTCTACCAAGCCTCCTGTTTGTAAGATAATATCCTTAAAAATTCGCCATATAAATTTTTTATCTGGATTTGAAGTCAATAATTCTAACAACATCCTAAACATATAATTAATATTTAATTTTGTCACTAAAAGAAGTCTGTCAGAGATGCCTCATGTCATCTCTTTACTAATTTGTGAATTTTATTAGAAAATAATTATTATCTTTATTTTCAATTAATTACCCTACATTTTTGTTTTTTTTTTATTATTTGTATCTTGGCCATTTGTCAATTAATTTTAACTCTTGCCCAAAAAAATCAATTAATTTTAACATTTATATAAAATTAAACATTGAATCCATGTGTAGAGATAGAACAATTTGACCAATTTAGAAATGGTTTAGTTAGGTAAATAAAGTTAATTGGGTTCAATCCATATAAATTAATTTGGATTAAATGTTAATTTGAACCCAGTTAAATAGTAGTTAAATTGGCCCAATACTAATCAGCTAGGGTTATCAAAATGACCCTAACCTCCTCTATATATAAAGAGGTCTTCACCTCTCATTTTCAACACAACTGAAGAGAAGAAAACCTTAGCCTCTTCAGAGATTCCAAGCCACCATGTTTTTGGCCATCTCTCCAGACTATCAAATTCTACTTCAGCAAATCAAGTTCTCATTCACCAACAAGCAAAGTCAGATCCGGAGAAATAACAAGTCTTCAATCGTTTTTCCGAAGATCCACCAAATCCATCCGATCTACAAAGAATCACAAGTTCCCAACCGCTTCTTTAAAGATCTGTCAAATCAATCTCAAATCCAGCAAATCCGACAACAAGGAATAACAAGCCTTCGGCCATTCCTCTCAAATCCATTTCATCGAAATCAAGCTATCAAGGCCTCGACAATATTTCTAGGAGATTGAATAAGAGGATTCCTTTTACAGAGAATTGTACCCATTTATATTTCTTCAAACCAATAAATTCAATATTTGTTTCACTTATTTTTTTCAATCTTACTTTTCAGAGACGAAATTTGAGTTTACAAATTTCTGAGACATCCAGTGGGATATCTGTGCCTCTCATCTTTTTCTCTTTAAAGCACAACTCAATTCATCATCCAAATCTATGGCTCCAAATAGAGATCTGACTCTTCCACAAAATTACAATTTGAACGTTGTTGCAACCATTCAATTGGGCTACGTACTAGTCCATCACCACATGCTCAGATGGAAAAAGTTATCGATGGATCTGAGGAAAACGCTCTGCATCAGCCGATAATATCCCTAGATTTCTTGGTAGGAAAAGAGACTGTTCCATCAACTTTGCCAAAAACCGTTGCTTTGCCAAAATGCTCCATGTTTGGGGGCAAGGCATTAAATTCTCAGTCCGATGGCCATTCCAAGATGTCGTTCTGTCCTAGATCAATTTATCAAGGGTGGACTCCAGTTCCTTCAGAAATTGCATCAATTATAGCAAACTGAGGAACCACGTTGAAGGAAAAACTTGCTACAATGGAAAAGGATATGGCTAACCTTATTAAGGCAATAGAGGAAAAAGATGCAGAAAGTGTAAGGCTTAAAAGTCAAATCGAAAGACCGTAACCGAACGACAAGTCAAAAGATGATCAAATTCATCCCCCAAAAAATGAATCAGATGGCAGAATTGTTGTAGAAAAGAATAGCATTCAAGAGGTCAAAGATCCAATTGTGATTGCTTCGTCTTCTACATCAGTTGGCGCGCTATTAGTCCAACAACTCCAAGAGATGATCACGAACACAATCAAGGTGCAATATGGAACCTCTTCCAAAGCAAAACACGAGTCCAACATTTTCTCTCTCATGAATTCAAATCACTTGTCGACCAGTCACTCCTCTTCTAGCGCTCTCTCCACATTTTTATGGAAGAATGTCAAAAAGGCAAGTCAAAAAATGATGCAAAGCCAAAATACGCTTGCAATTCTTGCAAAACTAGAAGCGAGTTTTCATTGGAAGGCCTTAACTGCCATGCTTCAAGCATACACCGAAGTGGCGGCTTCTGTGAACCTTGCAGATTGGTTTTCGACACCAAAGCCGATTTGGCAATCCACAATCGATCAGTCCACTCCAACTGAGACCGCCACAATCAATTCCTTGTTAGGTCTTATATCAGTGCATCTGTTTCGTACGCCTTTGAGTCTGTTTTTGCTAGTTCTGGACCTTTTACTGGTCTTTGTCTTGGATTTGGAAGTACTTTTCTCTCATTGTGGCCACTACATGTACGTTTATAAGAATGAGTACCCCATGAACTCTATTAATCTGGGAGCTTTCACCCTAATGCAGGGTCTTCTGCTTGGTTCATGCTCTGCTTTTACTGATGGTGCTAATGGAAGTTCAAAGCAAAGAAGAAGTGAAAAGAGTTGGAAGGCAATTTTAAAGCTGGGCATGAAACCTGTTACTGGTGTAAGCAGGGTCACCATCAAGAGAACCTAGAATATATTGTTTTTCATCTCAAAACCTGATGTCTTTAAGAGCCCTAATTTGGAGACTTATGTCATTTTTTATGAGGCTAAGATAGAGGATTTGAGCTCACAGGTACAAACACAAGCTGCTCAGCAGTTCATGATGCCAGATATTGGGTTCTACAAGGATATGGTTCCATTTTGGGGCCGCCAGATTGCATATGCCATGAGCGCATCAAGGGAAGTTGTACAGAGTGAAGAGAACATGAGAGATATCTCCTTTGAAGTCTGTCATATGGCCGATGCTATTCACATATGTCGCATTAAGATCATTCCAACTACAAAGGTTTTATGTGCTTATCAGCTTATTATAGCCAAGCCAAGAGTGGAGATCCAAGCCCCTCATCAGCAGGCACTTGGTGGTATTTACATTGGGCTTCTAATGTGCTTGAAAGAACTTTTAGTGTTCTTAGTGACATTCACCTCGATATCATGACCTATACTTATCCCGCCGTGTGTACTGATGCTGCATTCAAAACTATGTGGGCAGAATTTGAATGGGAAAACAAGGCCAACCTCTGGTGTTGTGCCTCTTACTGCTACAACTACTTCTGCCACTCCTAAGCAAGAGCCTAAACTGCACAAAAAAAATCCAAAAAGTCAAAAAAAAAAATAGAAAAAACGAACTACGTGATGACTTGATCCTTCTAGCAAGGAGGTACATAGGCAGCTTAGTACAAATTTTCACCCTAAGTTCAGTCACGAAAAAAAATCACACTCTTGGCTCGCAAGAGCGGTAAAAAAAAATCACTTTCTGATGTGATTTGTATGACTGACAAGTTGTGCGAGGAGGAGCTCAAGGAAAGGTGTCAAGTGCAAAACGTGGAGGGTAATTGCAAATGACGTACCCTGCCATTCCACTAAGGCAAAAGGTAGTCATTCCACAAAGCTGAAGCAGGGTGACCAAAAAATGAAACACCCCGTCATTCCATAAAGCCGAAAACAAAAGGGAGAGGATGATCGAACCTCAAAAGAGTGACCATCTCACCAAGGGCGAGGGTAGACAAGGGGTGATGATATCTCTAAGCAAACATCTATTGTCCATTGTGGACAGTGTTGTTCAAAGTTGAAAGGAAATGGATTGCATATTCTTCTCAAATGAACCTGAAAAAGAAGACACAATTTCTTGTCAGGTTTAAAAAAAATTAAATTTTGAGATTGATTATGTACGTGCTATATAAAAGAAGACAAAAAAAAATTTTCGTTGATCAATTCGTCCAATTTTACTTGTTAAGATCAAAATCTCGATTCTGATTGTCTTGCTTGAATATTTGAAAGATTCATGCCAGAGTCTTTCTCCACGGAGTTGAGTAGTAAGAAAGGCTTCGTGTATAATTAATCCCTTCACCAACTAGCATGAAATGGATTAGAAGAGAAAAGATGCTAATTCTTCGAATCCACACCAAGCATCCACAAGCTGCCAATCTCTGCCACATCTGGAGGATTTGAACATTAAAATCGTTGATGGCTTGCCAACTGAGTGGAAACAGCTTGTTGTGAAATTCTTATGTGGTATTCTACATGATGGCGATAAGAAACTGATGATCAATGCTTCAACTAAGGCCCGAATTGCTTTGTTGTGATTGCAATTTAAAAAAATCTGTAAATCTTATCATCTCGTTCGAAGTGCAAGCAGCTTGAGGCAAAACCATGTGGCATCGTTGATAACGAATGATCAATTCTTCTCTTGTTGACTTCATGTGAAAGCCAATTCATGACAAATGGTGGATTTGGAATACGAAAGTGTGGGCTTGAATAGCAATTCTCGAAGCGACGTGATCATGTTGTTCACGGCATAAAAAAGAGGTCTGCAAGAAAACCAAGAACAAAGCAATAAATTGATACTTATTTTGATCGATTTGTAATGATGCAAAAGACCAAAAAAAATGCTATGTTGTTGATCGAGTCGTTGAGCAATCACAAAATAAATCCCCACAAACCAATAACTAATACCTAGGCCAAGTAGGGGTCGAATCCCACAGAGAAGGTGGAAACTAATTAAATCCAAATCACACTAAAGAAAGTCTTACCAAAGGGGATTTCTATGGGTTTTTCAAAATAGACAAATTAAACTAGAAAACAATAAAATAAAATAAAACTAGAGATTAAAAAAATAGTTTGAGAAAAACAATGGATTAAAAACATACTTCTTCTCCTTTAGGTAATTATTTTGATCTAATAAATCATGGATCATGGACACAAGACATGAATTTGACTTAAATTGCAATCAATTAAGAATCATAAATTACCCCAAATCAATATATAGCCTAAGATGTAGACATAAATTTTCATTGGAATAAAGTAATCCTCTTAACATCATAAACAACTCCACTTGAATAATTGGTATAGGAGAGGAATACTAAACCCTCCAACATGCTAATAAAACTTCGTTCGCACCATTGCCAAAACTAATTTCTATTGTTTCTAATCAAGCATCCCCCTGGGAAGAATCATAGAGCAAGCATTAAGATCTATTTTTCCGCATGCATGATAAATCAATACCAAACTCATCTACATCTATTTCCAATTCGGCCTATAGATTTCAATAAGGTTTGATAATCCCATTGAACCTAGAATTCCTAGAATTACAACTGTCACTTGGACCAATATTGACTCAATTCGAGACAACTTGAATCTAACTATAGCATTCATAAATCTCAAGATAAGTTGCGCACCAAATCAATCAAAATATGAACACATAAGATGAAGCATAGGGATAAGAAACATATTCAAACAGAAAAACCAAATTATTAAGAACAAAAGTCTCACCATAGATTCATTGATCAAAAATACCTAAGGAAAAGAAGTATAAGAGTTTACCTACTCATGGATTGTTTCCAATCCATGAGAGGTTGGAAAACTTACAAAGAAAATAGGGAGAGAAGAGGGAGGCGGCGGCCTCCTCTTCCAAACCGCAAATCCTAAGTATAAAAGTTGAGAGAAAATCTATTCTATGTGTCTAGGGTTTCTAGGATAAGAGGGTATATATAGGGGGCTGCCTAGGGTTTAATTTAGAGTTATAGCTGACTTAAACTAACCCTAGGGACGTTTTGGGCTGTTCTTCATATCTTCAAGCTGACCCAAATAGATTATATGGGCTCAATTGTTCAAAAACGCAAGTTAGGCCCAAAACAGATTCTGTCCGCAGACTTCAGGGGCATTTTCGTCCATGAAAATGTCAAATCTTGGCTTCGACCAAAACATGAAACTTTTAGCTCTTGGAGTTAGCTTTCCAACGCATCTTCATACGCCTCATTTGGAGCTCTGGATCAAAAGTTATGGCTGTTTTCCCGAACTGTCACCAAATCTGGAAAGTATTGAAGTAGCTTCAAGAGGAAGTGACATGGAAGTGTCGACGTTGGCTGCTGGGCGCGCGCGGGACAAGGACCCCGACTCCACCTGGGCACCCACATGGTTGCCTTGAGCACCCATGTGGTTTGCTTGAGAACCCAGGTGGGCAGTGTCACGACTCCAGCTGGGTGCCCACATGGTTTGTCTGAAGACCCATGTGTTTCGCCTGATCACCCAGATGGGCTGTGTCTTAGCTCATCTCCTTAACATGTCTTCTTGCCTTGAACTTGTCTTTGCTCCTTTGCCTTGAAAACACCAAGCAATCAACTTTATGACTTTGATAAGCATAAAATTGACTCTTCAAGCTCTTCAATCATGAACATAATGGCTTCATTCTTCATCCAAAACTTCCTTGGAAAATATTTGTGTCATAAATCATCCAAAAAGGCTCTATAAAGGTACAAAATTGATAATTTTGCACTTTTTTTCTTGTCAACACCTATGAACACAATTATAACCAATATAAGGCATAATCAAGTATAAAACACTCAAAAATCATATGAAAAAGCTAATAAAAAGGTGTATGATTTTGGTCTGATCAGCTGTTGATAATGGTCAAATTAAGTTGGCAAGGCTTTGTAAGTAATTAAATTCATGGAGGTTGTATATCTTCGTGGAATCAATTCCTCGCACGTGTTTGTTTGCTAGCACCTTTCAAGATCCAAACCTGCTTTGATACAGAGAATTAATTATTGCGCTTTGTAAGTAATTAAATTCATGGAGGTCATTAAGCTTGTTGCACGAAAAGTAAGGAACAAGTCCAAAAAAATTGGCTAATGCTTTCATCGGTTTGAGCAGCCATGAATCCCTTTGAGCTTCACGTAGGCATGCAAAATCTAAGAAGTCAAGAAGCAAATTCAATATGAGAATGAAACCAAGGATCAATGTTGAAATCAAGGCTCAAATAGCTTTGCGATAAAAAAAAATTGCAGATCCCATATTTTGTTTCTTGTCCAAGCGGTCTGGTGAAACAGAGCCTGCGGCGCCAATGTCAACGACTGTGGCAATAAAAGATGGAGCATGAAGCCTTCCGGACTGTGGCAATAAGCCAGGTACGATTAAGAGAAGCACACCTGAAGTTAATTAGGCTAAGGTCCAAGAGTGTCGCTTGAAAATCAATTGTACTGCTTCAATAGATGTTTGCCATCAATCTTTGCACAAGATTGATACGTGGAATTCTGCCTGGAAGGCTCAATTTCCAAGTGGAAAATTGAGACGGCATGTGAGCTAATTATGATAGAAAAATCTGTATCTAATAATAAATTATGATATAGGGTTTAATTCTCTTATAGCTATCAAATTTCAAAGTGATAAGAACTCCAAAGTGCTTATGAGTATATCGAATATATATCCTAGTCTTCGGTTATCCCTTCTTATTAAGAAAGCATATAAAAGATAGTTTCTAGCAATAGAAGGCCGAAAGAAGAGGTTATGAAATATGCTCGAGCTAAAGCTAAAGGGAAGAAGGGAAAAATCAGTAATTTAGTATAGACGAGGTTATTCCTACCTTTCTGAGCACGCCTTTAATGCCAGCAAATGGGACCTGATATTCCTCGTTTGAAATTGGATAGTATCCCACAATCAATGAGCATTCCCCCCAAAGAAAAGGAATAGCTTATAGAATGATGGATTTCGAGCTATTTTAGCTGTCAAGATGGCATATCGCAATAGAAGGTTTAGAAAAAGGTGGGCTAGAGCTGAAAGAGCTGGAATTTAGACAAGTTTCAATTTTCCTGGTTTTTTGGTAGCAGGAAAAGATTTCACTCACAGAGTCTCGTTTCCATGTTTAAGGTTTTCAAATTCCTATTCTTGTATAGCTTAGGCCGGAGAGCCACTAACTCCAATTCATGGGTACCCAACATAATGACAGATCCCAATTCCAATTGTTAGGGGCCAATTTGTGGTGGGTCCAAAAGTCCTACAAACCCATATTTTACACAAAGGCTCAACCCTCTTTATCCCAAAATGACAATCACTTAGCCTAAATCAAACACAAAATATTCAAACTCATTATTTCCTATTAAATGGGTCCCACTATTCACAAGTACCCATTATTTCCTACAAAGCCTATTTTCTCTACAAAGGGCACTATTTCACTAAGGCCTATTATTCATTAAAAGCTCATCCTTTAAATAGCCCACACACTTGGCTATCTAAATCTCACTTTTAGCTCCAAATAATCATCTTTCACTATTCATCATCTTCTTCACTACACCAAAAAGAGACATTTTCTCTAAGTCTCTCCAACTACTTTCTTCACAACTCAAATACTATCTATGTCTTTCCAAGTCTCTATTGGAGCGTCTAAAGTCTCTTAATGGGGTGGCTATCCCTCTTGAAGACCACCATTGTGGCGGTAACTCCTTCAATGGAGGTCCACCACTTAGTTTCAAAAACCTCCATGCTGAAGGTTACTCAACCATGTTGCCAATTAAATATGGTAAATCCCCCATGGTTCTCTACTATTTCCAAGTCTAAGTGACTAAGCGATTGAGACAGCTCTCAACAAGCCATCACCAAGTCACGGTCCAAAGCTGTGGCAAATTAAGGCATCAAAAGGCCAAGGGTAGTATGCCATTAGGCCGAACTCTCGCCTAGCCTCCACATCACATGGTTTAGCCCACCATGATACTACTAGCAACATAGAAGAAAGTAACTATCCTTACCTCACTCTACAAACCATGTTCAAGAGCTCTATTTGGCCGTCTATGGTGATTTCATGATTTTAAGGGTCTGTTGGAACTTTACTGTTCATGACCTCTACTGGAAGATTATTGTTCACAGACCGCTGTTGGAGTATCGGGTCCACCATCGGGTCCTGCTAGGGTACACAACAGTCTGACGTGGCGGCACTTGATCAAACTATGCATGGGACTCACCCATAGAGAAGTATCTCTCCAATTAATCTATTTCCCTTAACTCTATTTTTTATTTATCTATTATTTATTTCCTTAAGTTTACTATATCAATGCCTAACAAGTTGCTTTGTGGCACCTTTTAGGTGCTGACACGTGGCCCCAAGCCCATGTCCAATGGGGATCTAGTTGGGAGCATGGTTTGGTTGGTCATGAGGTAATTGTTGTGTTCTAATCCATTTTTAGTCAAATTCTTAGCTTAAATGCTTGGGTAAGCTAATGATGATTGACTTAAAGATGATTAGAAAGGGAATAGTGACCTTGGGAAGCCTATACATGTTACCTCCACTTTGGTTGAAAGGAATCTTGTCATCAAGGGTCTTAAGCATTAAATGCATGTCCATGAGCATTTAATGTTGATGGGAGATGAAACATGTGAATAGTAATACACAATGGATACAAGGCAACAACAAGAAGTCCGCTGGGTATTAGGCAGACGACAAGTACAATCCAGTTGTAGACAAATATCAGCTTTTCTAGAATCTTCCAAGGTAGCCAAGTATTCACCAAATCCAAGACACATTTATTAGATAGAGGGAGATCTCAACAGCTGGCCACACATGACATAAAGCATGCTGGCCAGCTGACACAAGGAAGTGACATTCTTCTTGCCCCTCAAGTTTCTACAGTGCTCCCAGTAGACCGGTCCATGCTGAAATGCAAGCTATTGCAGCAATGGGTAAAGACAAATTTCATTGCCTATAAATAGTGATCATTCTCCACAAATTAAAGATGAACCAGTGCTTCACAAACCACTTGAAGGCATTCTACTTCTCTCCAGTCTCAAGCTCTCAAAGTTCTCCATTTTTGAAGCTCCCAAGAAGCTCTATTTTCGTGCTCTTTGAAGAAGAGGAAGTTCAAGGGGAGATTTCATGGAAACCATTGAGGAGGTGTAAGTCATGTTAGCCAACTCCTATTCCCAAGTGCAACAAGCTACCTCTCCTCTCCCAAACCACTCATGTTATTTCCTTCTTCATTATCCTCACTAATAACCATATATTTTCCTTTTACACAAAATACTATTTTCTTCTTGGATTATCTCTTGTTCTTCATTGTTAGTAGTGACAACAGTCTGTTTATTGTGGAACTGCCTTGCTGATGTATCACTCTACCGAGGAGGGAGTTCCACTGTTGGGAAGTATTGCTAGGCGTCTTAATCAAAGTCTTATTCTTCATCAACAAAGGAGGTAAGTAGCATGGCTACTGTGGTGCAACTCTATTGAGGTGTTACTCTGCCGAGAAGGAAGCACTTTTGTCGGGAAGCGCTGCTGGGGATCTCGAATACCGAAACTCTGCTAAGACACGGTGCTAATAAAAAAATTCAAAGAGGTGAAGACCCTACTCTTAGACGGGCTTAGGCCTTCATTTATACTTGGCTCAAAACTCGGGGTTGAAGACTAGTTCCTTATCCATTCATACTTGTAAGGCTTTGAAAATCCATGCACCAAACTTCTGATCAAATTCAAGTCCAAACAAATTGGATGTCAAATTTAGCACCAACTCAAGTGCTATCAAATTGGAGGAAGTCTAAAAAAATTGATGGACTTAAGACTCGTCTCAATGCATGACAAACATCCACTCATCCAAGCCTTGAAGTGGGGGCATTTGTAGAGATAGAAAAATTTGACCAATTTACAAATGGTTTAGTTGGGTAAATAAGTTAAATGGGTTGAATCCATATATATTAATTTGGATTAAATGTTAATTTGAGCCCAGTTAAAAAGTAGTTAAATTGGCCCAATACAACTGACCCAATACTACTCAGCTAGGGTTACCGAAATGACCCTAGCCTTCTCTATGTAAAGAGGTGTTCACCTCTCATTTTCAACACAACTGAAGAGAAGAAGACCCTAGCCTCTTCCTCAGAAGAAAACCCTAGCCTTTTCAGAGATTCCAAGCCACCAAGTTTTCGGCCATCTCTCCAGGCTATCAAATTCTACTTCAGCAAATCAAGTTCTCATTCACCAACAAGCAAAGTCAAATCCGGAGAAACAACAAGTCTTCAATGATTTCTCCGAAGATCCACCAAATCCATTCGATCTACAAAGAGTCACAAGTTTCCAACCGCTTTTTTGAAGATCTGTCAAATCAATCTCAAATCCAGCAAATCCGACAACAAGGAATAACAAGCTTTCGGCCATTCCTCTCAAATCCATTTCATCGAAATCAAGCTATCAAGCCCTTGAGAATATTTCCAGGAGATTGAATAAGAGGATTCCTTTTACAGAGAATTATACACATTTATATTTCTTCAAAACAATAAAATCAATATTTCTTTCACATATTTTTTCTGTCTTACTTTTCAGACACGAAATTTGTGTTTACACCATGTATAAGCTCATTTGGGTTTTAAAGATTATGAAATTGAAATGGATGGACATTATGATATTATATTATTGAATTTTTTTTGAAAGATAATTTAATTTTCATTTATATGAAATTACAAAATAGGTACTAGAAATTATAATAGGTTGAAAAAAGTATTCATCCTTCGTGTTTAGATCTTGATCTCGCTTCACGACCCGAGCCATCTTGATGATTTGGAGTCTCAAACCTTCTTCATAAGTCTCTAGCATATGCGACACCTCTTCGCTCTCGTTTCTGTGTAACTCAATCAACAGAAAACTTTCAAAAGCGACCCAAAGGTGAGTGATTCGAGAACCCCCTTGATTAACCCGTAGATCATAAAGTGAAATCATGTCAAAACTAAGATTGACTTTCTTCAATCTATGTAAACTCGGAGACACAAAGACTGTGACTAACAAACTGACTGACTCAACCTCAACAAACTGACTCAAATAACTCAACAGATCTATAGATCTAGGGAGATTATTCTGAACAAAGGAGACGGTAAAAAAAACGAGATATGAAATCAACCTCCTCCCCTTGAATGATCAAGAGGAGGGGGAGTATATAAAAAAACTTGGAAGAAAACTAAGAACTTATGGAGAGAAAAAAGAAAAGGGGCGGTTAGGGTTTAGGGAATTTTTTTCATTATATTATTATTGAATTAATTTGTATATGCATATTATTATCTAAGGAACAAAATAAATTATTCCTTTTAGTAAAATTCTCTTATTAACATATTAAAGTACCAAAATAAATATGTAGCATTAGCGGGTTATACTTATTGTTTATACCTCAATTTACAATTGAGGGTAAATTGGTCTTCTTATAATTATAATCAAGATGTGTGGTTAGGATTTAATCAAAAAATCCTAAAGAAACTAGGTTTCTGCACCACCCTGATTCAAATTGAATTAGGAAAGTCTTGTAAATTAATTGCAAGGGCTGAAATTAATTAATTATTAAATAAATAATAATTATTTTCTTGAATAATTATTTTTAAAAACATCACATGTGCTGCCCCTACCTAGGTGAGTGGCAAAGAAAGTCAATCGGAAGCAGTTTCCTTTGATATTGCTGCTGTTAAGGAGGCAAATAAGTAAAAAAGGAAAAATTGCTTGTCATCTGCCAATGAGGTGAAAAATACCTCATGGACTTACATAAAAAGGCCCAAGTCGTCTCCCATACAGTGGAGAGGCCGTTTTCTGCCCTGCCGAGAGATATTTTTCTCTTCCTGCAGGAAGGAGGCAGAGAGCTAAAGTCTGTCAGCAAGAGAAGCATCTATGCACGTGAGAGAGGCATGAGATTTTCAACCCCACACCTCCTCCATATAGTCGACCAACCATAGTGGAGAAATCGCCTAGCCTTGTTCCCCTCCCCGGGAGGCGAAACTGCAACTTTACATTTTGTTCAATTAAGGATAAAATAGTAAAATTGACCAATTGAAGAGGCTAGAAGCTGTGATTTCTACCAAGGAGCATACCATGATGATCCTTGAGCTATGTAGATAATCTTGGTAAAATTTCACCTCATTCTGACATCGGAGTAAAAACTTATGCCCGGTTTTCAGTTAATGACATATTGGGGAGTGAAACCAAATTCACCATGATAGAGAGCTCGAAATCACTTGATATTTTTCCATAGTCTTATGGAGATAATCTAAGCCTACTGGTGAAATTTTGGTTAAATCTGAGATCGTTTGCAACTTTTGCATTCTTTTCAGTTAAGGACATATGGCTTTCTCACCCCGGTTTAAGCCATTTTCTTAATTAATTATTGTTTTCATGATTTGAAGAGCTAAATATGACTAAGTATGAGTAATTTCGTGGCCTTGATGATCAAAGTCCAAATCATGATGTTAGTTGGCCGCTACTTGGTCAAATTAGCTAAATTCAGTACAAAAGAAGCAACGAAGGCTTGCTGCAATGTGATAGGAAGAGGGAGGAATTATCATCAACCGCCCAGGAGGAAGATTTCCATCTCCCATCCAAGCAGAGTGGCGCCCTAGTATCTATTTTGCCCTCTCCCTAGTAGTTGGAAGCAATTAGAAGAAGAAAAAAGCTTCACCGCAGCTTCCTGGAGGCTGTCATCTACCTAGGAGGAGGAATTCGCCTTCTTCAGCAAGGCAAGCCTATTAATGCCAAAGCCCATGCCGCCCCCTATATAAAGAGAGGCCATTCTCAGGTTTCAGAGAGATTCCGCATCTCAAACATTTCTCCCTAGAAATCAAAAACCAGCTCTTGCAGCTACAAACTTGCTCCGCGCAAAAAACCAAGCTCCGTGCTTATTTTCTCTCTGGCTTTGCGCCATTTTCACCCTGTTCATCACGAGTTCTTCACTCGTTCATCAACTTTTCCTTGTTTAGATCTTGTCTCAGGACAATTAAATACTCTTTTAGTGTTTTTCTCTTATTTCAATCTTGTCTCCGGACATACAAACACTGTACACGTGTTTCTTTCCTAGAAATAACAAATCAAATTGTTATTTTCTTTTCAATTTCGTTTACAATCAAAGCAGATCTCCTAGATCTGATCCAAACATAGAGAAGCCCAGTTATGAGAAGCAGTTTGCTACGGATCCAATGATTTAAATGCTCCGGTGTGACTTTGATCCAGTCCCCACAAATCGCTCTGATCTTTTAATCTGCTGCTCCGCGCACCAGATCCAGATCTTTACAACCTCTTTGTCAATTACAGCAAATTGACTGGCACGCCCTTATGCTGTCATAAAAAATTCTCCGCGAAAACTCTAGCAAGAGATTTTTGGCGTAACACTTATCTAGTTTCAATTGGTTTTACCCCGAATATTATTGGGTTTGTAGGAGTGACCAAAATTCTGAACAATAATATATGTACTCTCCAAATTAAAATCTCCCTCCACACCCGCTTCTCAATGGCGTAGCCACATATTGAATAGTGGGTCAAATGACCCCACTAAAATTTATGATTTTAGCATTTTATATATATCTAAATTATAATATTGATCCATCCAAATAAATAAAAATATATGTGAAGATTGACCCAATTGAAAAATCGAATTCCACATATTGACCTATTAAATTTTCTTTAAAGCTAGTGAAAGAATTAGTTTTGGAAAAAGGTAGAAGTATTTTGACTAGGTGAGTTTTTATCTCGGCTATGCCATTGTTCTCTCTCACTGTTGTTCGTGAACCGATAATTTCATTGGATTCTGTGATGTACGAATCAATAGGGTGGGGTTTTTATGTGTATAAACATCATCTTTTGACCAGTTTAAATGCTCTCTAGCCCCCTGACCTTTTCGAAAATGGACATTTTGCTCACTTTCTTTTGGGGAGTACACTTTGTCCCCATACCTTTCAAATTAGAAACATTGTACCGCAAATTTAAAGGAAGTTAACGGCACCACGTCAACCAACTAACAGAACCGTTTGGATTTGCCATGTCAGCGCCACATCAACACCATGTCAAACAACTAATGGAACCATTTGGATTTCGTTAATTTTTGGCAAAGTGTCTCGAATTTGAAAGATTAGGGGGTAAACTGTCTCAAAAATAAAGAAAGGAGGCAAAATGACCATTTTTTAAAGGGTAACGGGGCAAAAGGACATTTAAACCTTTTTTTTTTACCAAAATACTAAACAATAGTATATGTACTCTCCGAATTAAGATCCACCTCCGCACCTACTCCACTTGTCAATGGCGTAGATTTTTTTTTTGGAATATTTACAAGTTAATTTTGTTTGAGCCAAGTTGGCTCACTATGGGGGTAAATCTCTCTTATTAATGGTTTTTTCCATTCACAAGACTCGAACCTGAGACCTTGCTTAAGGGGAACAAGTGCCAAACCACTTTGTTGAAGTATTTTAATTAGATGGGAATTGGTTGAAAGATTAGAATAGGAGTGAAATTAGGCTAGGAGAAGAGTTTATAAGAAAAGAGCTCTTTAGATTGCTCTTGCTTGGGATGGATCGTAAAGTGTCGTAACATCTCATATTTATAGGATTACTTGGGCCTTTAATTCTTATTTGTCATGACTTAACTGCCTCTTTGTAAGTTTATATTTATATGGACTATTTGGTCAAATAATATTATCATTGTCTCATGTCCAATTTCTCCTTATTGGCTTTTGTCTACTTAGTCTTTTATGGGCTTTGTTGGCCTTTGTTAAGTTGATCCTTTGTTAAGTTAATCTCAACAAGTCCCCCCATAAGCCCATGAAGACTATCACAAAAAAAAGTGTTAGGCTGAATGGGTGGGTTGATTATATTTCTTTATTTATCTTTTAAATTTACAATTTCTAAATGAAAAGTGGGATTAGTTTTCGGGGAAGCGTGTTTGGATGGCTTTGGTTGCCAGGTGTTTAATGTGGGCTTTTATACATCAGTCAATTTAAAGAAGAAAACTTTTTATCTTCCACCTTTATAGATTTCTCATTTATTAACCCTTTTGTGTACCAACAAATGTTTTCAGCGTTGCTCATATTTTATTTTGGGGATTGCATGCTCATCTATAGGCAATACATGTTTCTATCTTGGGGATTGCATGCTCAACTATAGGTAATTTGAGGAGATGCAGTTCTTTGGGTAAGTATATCTTGCTATTTTAAGCTCAGTATAGTTTGTTTTGAGCAATCTTTAAAATGTAAAATTTCATGAATTGTGAAGTGGCTGACATGGTTGAAGAAGAAGTTCATAAAATTGATGTAGAAGATAATATTATTAGTGGCAATATAATCTTAGATATTCCCAGAACGTATGGTCCATGAATTGGTAAAAGAACCTGAAACTGATTAAGATGGGATGTCACAAAAGAATATCTCTGTTGAGAGAATAGAATCTTCGCTTCATCATGATATAATGGGAAAAAATTTGATGGAACTTTGCTAGTTTGGTGGTAGAAGTTGGTTTAGACACCAGCAAATATGAAGTTCATGCTTGTTCATCTGTACGAAGGGCCAATAAAGTATAGTTAAAACGGTCGTTCAGTTTGCTTTTATACAAGTATGTTTAAAGTTGGTTTCAGGTTACCGTTAGATCCGTTTTTCTGTAAAGTTCTTGAATATTATGGGATCGCTGCTTCTCAATTGTCGGTAAACGGATGGAAGGCTATTTTGGGCTATGTGGTTATGTGTAAGAGCAAAAATTGGATTCCTTCGGTCAAGGTAATCATAAACAGGAAGTTTTATTCACTAAAAAATCTAATTAACCAACCTCGTTGGTTTAATTTTCAAATTAGGTCTGGAGTTAATCCATTTGTTATGAATAACCTTAAGAGGTGGAAAGACAAATATATCTCTATTCAGCTCGGGGATTCTAAATGGAATTTTCCTATCCGATGGGTGGAGATAGGAAGAGCTAAATTGGCCAAATTGAACAAGGAAGATAACCTTATTCTATCTTCTTCTGAAAGGGAGCAAGTTGAGTTTTCAAAGGCTAATACCTTTGACATAGCAGACTTAATCAGAAATTCTCGGTTGGTTGCTTGTGGTCTTAGTCCATATCCTCGTTCTGAGATTCTTGTGGAGCAGGTCAATTGTGAAAACATGGGTGATCATGTTCAATTCAGTGGAAGAAATAATTAAGTGGGGGTTAGTGGCCCTTCTCAAAATAAGCCTTTGTTGATTGGATACAAAGAGCATGTTGTCGGTGGAGGAGATAATAAGCCTTTGTTGATTGGATACAAAGAAAAAGAGCATGTCGACGGTGGAGGAGATAATAAGCCTTTGATGATTGGATACGAAGAAAAAGAGCATGTCGATGGTTCCATTTTCGAATCACTTAGTCCCCTCCCAGGTGAAAAAAAGGATGGAACTAATACTCTGAAGGGTCCTACTGGCGTATCCTTGGAGGAATATGTGAGTGGTGCTACTGCTGAGACTTTAGCCTTTTATTGGGGAGTGGATGATGCATTGGTCAGAGATTTATCAGAGACAACTAGAGGTGATAATATAGATCTTTATTTTAATAGATTTATTGTGATTTTGATTTTAACTATTTGCTTTATTTGGTTTTGGTAAGGAAGGTAGCTGATTTGATGATTTACAAATGAATTATCTTGATTTTGATGAATCATAAATTTTAGCTTTAAATGCTCAGTTGGATGTTGTTTTAACCACTGAGGTAGTTACCCAAAACCGAAAATCCTTTGATGGTGGTGATGCAACGCCTGATTTTAATCAAGAGTCCTCGCAAAAAAGGCAAATCATGTCTAAAAGAATGGCCATCAAATCTCAAGAGGGTGGGATCGCTTCTTCATCCAAAGTTGCTACAGATGTTATATTGAATACAGGCCTGGTTCCTAAGTTGAATGTTGAAAGGGGTCTAAATAAAATTCATATGGTTAGTATTGAGAGTAATCTTAGTTCAAATTTTCAAGATGGCATCCATGGTAGGTCTAAGGTAAGAGTTTTCCCCTGGAGGTTTGATTCTCAGTTACATGCTAATCCTCAAAGCTTGTTAGGAGACCTTGTTCGAGCTGTAAATGTTGCTTTGGTTGAAGAAGTGGTTGCTATAGATAAGGAATATTTACAAAATTTGCAACTGCACAGAGTCAGTTGAAGTAATAAATCCTAGTGTATTCCAGGAGTCGAACCACAATTAATTTCTTTTATAATTAATTCTATCAAGAAAAGGAAAATTGAGAGTGATCAAAGCAATTTTAATTAAGAACAACTAAATTAAAGAAGTAGAGAATTAAATAGATGTGAGAACAATAATTAAAAGGCTTAGGGCTTCAGGTTTCACCTAATTGGGAAATTAATAATTAACCTATGAATTGAATTGATGCAAAGCTAGAATAGAATTACACTTAATTACCTATGTGCTCCGTCAAGTCAACACAGAAATACCTAACTAATTAGATTCACTATCCGTTGATGTCAACCTAATTAACTAGATTTATTAAGAACAAGTAATTATTCACCTATCAAATTAGCCTAAGATTCATGTTTGATCCAGTCCAACCTGTCTATTTTCCTAGTGCACAGATTATGCTTCTCCTGTCAGTACATCACACAATTCCTATAACAATCTATATGTTGATCAGGCATATAAATCTCATGAAGAACAAGGAAAATAAATCCAGCTTGAAAGAAAAACAATTTAAAACATAAATTAAACAATAATCCCCAATTGGCTACACCTAAAACCCTAATTAGGGATTTAGCTACACATGCATATGAAAATAAAAACATAAACTATAAAATAAATAAAGAACATGAGAGAGGAAAAAAAACTCCCTAAAGTTGTCTTCAAGAAAGTAGAAGAGAATTGTGGAAAAATTGTCTTTCCCATTCTAAGTACAAAGCCTCCCTATATATAGGGGTTAAAATTCTAAACCTAAAAGAAATAGGAAAAATAAAATAAATATTACAAATAATTAATAAATCCTAAAGGGACTAGGAATAAGTGGAATCTGACTTTAATTGGCCCAAAATTCGTAGAAAATAATTATTGGTTGAAATTAGGTGAAATCCCATAAAAAATGGGAGAAAAACTGGTCAAAATCGGGTCCAGATCGGCGTGCCCGCACGCGGCTTATCCCAAGCTGGTTCCGCGTCTGAAATTTGGCCTTGCCCGCGCGCAGAATTTGCATGTGCCAATTTGATTTCAATTTTGGCTTGGCTAAATCTTCTTTTGGTGCTTGTAGCTTCTATTTTCCTTCAATTTGGTCCATTTTCTTCACAAAGTCTTCAATTGAGCCTATAAATTAAAATCAAAGGAAATTAAGCACCAAATAATCAAAATTGATAAAATAAACACCTAAATTAACACCAATAATTATGTAATTATGCACTTATCAATGGCATTCATGGTAGGTCTAAGGTAAGAGTTTTCCCCCGGAGGTTTGATTCTCAGTTACATGCTAATCCTCAAAGCTTGTTAGGAGACCTTGTTCGAGCTGTAAATGTTGCTTTGGTTGAAGAAGTGGTTGCTATAGATAAGGAATATTTACAAAATTTTATTTCTGGAAGTGATTGTGCTGCTTTTTTAATAGGTGTTACTCATGAGGTATGTCAATCTTTCTGATCGTGTTTGTTTTTTTTTTTTACCTAATGTTATTGTTAATAACAAATACGTATGTAATTTATAGGCACATTAAGGAATTGAGGTTGTTGAGACAAGAATTAAGTCACTTGAAAGGCTTGGATGCAACTGCGCATGTTGAAGAATTGGAAGATGTTATTAGCAATCAAAAGGTTGAGTTGGAAAGGAAAATCGTTGAAAGTTCCTTGAACTTGGTGAAGTCAGAGGATAAATTGTTTGTTTAGGTAAGGATAGACACAATGCTGAGGAGTTAGCTACGGGATGGGGAGATCAACACAACAACTTGAAAGATGAAATGGATGCTATGAAGGTTTGGTTTTTAATGTTCGTATGTGATAATAATGTGTGTACATGTTTATGAGATTTGTATAATAATGTTGGGGTATTCTGCAGGTTGAAAAGGAATGTTTGAAAGAAAAACATGTCCAAGAATTATTTGAGCAGAAACAAGAGTTGATGAAAAAGCTCAAAGGGTTTGGTTTAACATATAGGAAGACGGCTTTAAGTGTTGTTCAAGATAAATACCATAACTTAGATCTTGGTGGCCTTCAGTTTGATCCTATTCGCTTGTCAGATAAAGAGGTAAGTAAATGCTCTCAATCTCAAAGCAGTGTAGGTCAACATACTCAATCAATGATTGAAAAGAGCGTGTAAAGTGTTAAAATTGTTGAATCCTATTGTTTCTTATGATAAAAAAAAATAAACCCAAGTATATTAGCTAATACATCTACTTAGTGTGCAGTGAAGTCTTTAACAGTTGAAAGGTTGAGCATTGTAGACTCCTAAAAAGAAAGCTTCATTAGTGACACTATTGCAGACAGACGCCACAAAGCCTTAGGCACATTGAAAGCTCAAAGTCTCTAAGGAAGTTCATTTGAAGCCAAAGGAAGCAATTTCAGAATGCAAAGTTTAAAATTAAAGAAGTACATTCAAGTCAGCATGCATGAAGATTATCTAAGTCAAGACAGGATTTCAAAGCTAGAAGAAGACTGGAAGATATTAGTGGGATTAATGGTCTGGAGATTAAAGCAACTAGCAGCTACAGGACAAACAGTACGGATGCGCTGAAGCGATCAACGTCGTATGGACGCGCTAGAGTTGTCAACAGCTGGTGCCTGGTGCGACTAAAAGACAAGAAAACGAGAAATTAGTTTGAATTTCAAAATAAAACAGCTAGTTCGCTAGAGAGAAGTATATATACTCAAATCTAACCGTTTGAGTAAAAAGTTTTGGAGCATCATTGAAAATCAAATCAGTTACTCTCTCCAGAATTTCAAAAATCCCTATAATCCAAGTCTTGCTCTCTTTACAGTTTATTCTTTTAGCTTGGATATTTGTAATAGCGCTTAAAGTTCATACCTTTAGATTGTTTTAGCCCTGATTGTGTGTATTCTGATATGATAGGATCGTTCTTACACTTTGATACTCTGTTTTTCTGTATTTGTTCAAGTGTGGGTTTGCACTTGGGATTGTTTTGAGTGTGGGTTTGCACTCGGTGTCAAAGCTTTGGGTTTGAAGCTTTGGGATTGTAAAAAGGCGTTGTGAAGACCAGATTAACTTCACTTATAGTGGATTTTAAAATCCTTGGTGTGTGGTATCCAAGGTAGAGGACGTAGGTGTGAAAGGCCGAACCTCTATAAATCAAAGCGTCTTCAATCTTTCATCCTTTCTTCTATCGTTCCAGTTTTATCATCTCTTAATCTGTTTACTTTTCCACTATTCAGTTGTTAACGTCTTTATCATTTTCCTTTATACTTTCACTTGCTTTCATATGTTGTTTACCTTTCTGCTTTGCATTAGTGACTTTAATTGCATACTCTGAACTAGTGTCTTTAACACGTTTTTCAGAGAACTCAAAATTTCGATTAAGTGTTATTCACCCCCTCTAGCACATCTAAGTGGACCAAGAAAAATTATATGTTGAATTGCATGTAAAGTTAAAAGTTGTCAAAGTTCTGCTGGAATAGGTATCATAAAAGTGGGCTTCCTTTGTGAATGTATATATAAAGAATTGCTATAAGGAGGTAAATCCAATTGCTGACAAATCGGTGCGAGCTGCTATGGATCATAGATGGAGAATGAAATGAGATCACTCGCCCCCTGACTGTATTTTTGACTTATATGTAAGGAGATGTACAAAGTAAGCCTTCTGTACTTTTGTCTACCCTCTCATTTGTAGAGGAGTTTTTTGATGTAACTCTAAGTAGCCCTCATGTATAGGGTCTCTTGTAAGAGTTTGAATCATGGTAGAATCGTTGTATTTTGTAAACAGTATAATGGATATGTAATCAGATGTTACTTGCGTTTTATATTTATGTTTTTTTAAGCTATGTGCCAGCAATCAGTAAGACAATATTACTTGGGGTGGTGATTGATCAGCTATTTCTTATTGCTGTTGGTGTCAATGGTTTTTGGATTCTAATATGACTTAGGTAAATACTGATCTTAATATTGTCTCTTGCTGTCGACATTGCAAGTTTCTCAACCATGAAATATTGTTTAGCGAGTATCATGTGGTTAAGGCAGAGGGATATGAGCTTGTGGTGACAAAGTCTATAATGTTTTCTAGTGTTCTAAGGTTGTGCAAGAATGTTTTGGTATCATAAAAAATTCTTAATCTATGTTGATAATTTCCTATAACAATTAATGGCTTGTTTGCTGTCGTATATTGTTGTCAATATTTGAGACTTAAATATGTAGTGTACTTGTTTTGGGACAAGATACTGGTCATGTTACCAAATTGTAGCTTAATTTGGATTATGATTGTGCATGTTTTTATAATCTATGCTGATTTTGAACTAACAAGGTATTTTTCTGGGTTTATGATTTGTGTCTGCAGGGTATCTTCTGGTATAAAGTATGATTAATGAGATGTGAAAATAAATAAACAAAACCAAGGGATATTTTCACTTTTAATGATGGATGATGCTGTAATAAGTGAGAAAAACTTAAGAAAGCATAACGAATTGGTGCAGCCATACAACCAAATGCTTCAAAATTTGTTTTTGTTATGTTTATAAAAATAATATCAAAAAGATACATTTAGATATGATCCAAATTTAATTATTTTTGTTTAAATGAAAAAAGGTGTAAAAGATAGGATCAGGGGTTATCACTTTGTGAGAAAAATTTGTTCATTTAGGTAAATTATTATCCATTATATTAATTGTTAGTCTTATCTTTCAATCTAGCAAAGACCTTAATAAAAGTGCTTTTATTTTATGAAAGCGTTTCCGTACAATAAACTAGTCTTAATACTAATTTTTGGGCAAAAAGGTAGTTTCAAGCTTAATTTGTGAAATCTGATATTATGAATAAATTTAACTTGTTACTTGATGTATGTATCCCTAGAGTAAATATGCTAGGGTGTTCTTTTATTTTCAGTTTGCCATGGTATTGGTTTGGTTTATCTTGATCAAACAAATTTTGATATATCAACCCTATGATTGGAGAAAAGTTATAATTGGTTTGATAATTATTCACTTCCCCCTTTTTTATCCTGACAATACTTAATCAAATCGATTAGGATTCATCTTATTAAGAGGAAGTGTGACTACTTTTATGATTTGATTAGTTTTGACAAGAAAAAAGATATCTACCTCTCCTTATATCTTTAATTAAGAAATTAAGGAATGATTCATCCTTATCTTTTGGAGATGTTTTAAGTTCAAGCTATACATTATTATCAAAGTAATAAAAGGAGAAAGGCAATAATGTGATTTAGAAATAATTAAGGCAAGGCAAACAGTTTTTTTAGAATATATATTGGACAAAAGAGATGATCCAAATGGGGTCATTCAACTTTCCGAACTACTAATTTCTATATATAATTAGAGATAGGCTTATTGGAAATATTTTTTTAGATGTACCGCATTCCATGTTCGAGGAACGATTTTGCCCCCTAACTTTTGAAGTTTGTATGCTCCTCTTCCCAAAACTTGAATGATTTGGTAGGGTCCCAGTTAGGGGATAATTTTTTCTTTTCCGAGAGTGGTCGGCTTGCTTCGCAATTGCGGAGAACCAAATATCCTACTTGAAATTGACGAAAGTTAACTTTTGAATTGAAATAATGGGATACCTGTTGAGCCCTTTGAGCAGCTTTGATTTGTGAACTTGCTCTGGTTTCTTCAAGTAAGTCCAAATTATTTGAGTCTGTCTTCATTAGCTTCAATATCAAAATGAGTTGTTCGTAAAGAACGTACACCTATTTCTACTGGTATCACTGCTTCTATTCCAAAGGATAACTTGAAGGGAGTCTCGCATGTGCTTGTATGTGAGGTTGTCCGTATTGCCCATAGAATTCCAGGTACCTCTTCAACCCATGCTTGCTTAGCGTCGTCCAAATTCTTTTTAAGTCCCGAGAGAATTTTACCATTTGTGGCTTCGACCAAACCATTGGTTTGTAGATGGCAAACTGAAGTGGCTATCAATTCAGTGTGAAAATTATCACACAGTCTTTTGACATGCTTTGCCTGAAACTGCTTACCATTTTCTGTCACTATCGCTTGTGGTATTCCAAAGCGACATACGATGTTTTGCCAAATAAATTTTTCCACTACATGTTGAGTGATAGAGGCCACTGGTTCGGCCTCTACCCATTTTGTAAAATAATCGCATGCAATGAGAAATCGTTTTTAGGCAGTTGCTATTGGAAAGAGACCAAGTAGGAGCTTTCTTTTGTAAGGCTAGTGCTTCTTTTCTGTCAGATGGTGTTGCCTAGTTTTTGAGATACTCCGTGATCGGACTCATCCAACTGTCGAGTGGTATATCTAAAGAGCAGATGGCCTTGTTTTTGTTTAAACAAGGTTCTTCTACATGTTGCAGGATGATTTTACCTCGAGTTGCAATTGTGTTGGCAAATGCGAGTTTTGACAAAGCATCGACGCGAGTGTTTTCCTCTCTGGGTATTTGGTGGAGTGTAATGTTGTCAAATTCTGACCATAACACTCTAACTTTTTCATGATATTGCAGCAGACTAGGCTCTTTTACTTCATATTCTCCCAACACTTGCCTGGCTACTAGTTGAGAATCAGTATTGACTTTTAGATTTCCCACTTTCATGGCCGCGGCTAATTCTAGTCTTGCCACAAGTGTAGAGCTGGCAATTGGGCGGGCTCGAACGGGTTCGGGTACTTCGGGTTCGGTTTTTTCAGGTTCCGGTATTTTCGGGCTCGAGTTAAGTCGGGTTCGGATATTTTCGGGCTCTGGTTATGTCGGGTTCGGTCTCGGGTAGGGTTCGGGTTTGGGTCGGGTTCGGGCTCGAGTTTGATTTCTATTCGATATTCAGAGTCCGATCTGGATCCGACTCATCCAGGTTCAAGTGTAAGCTCTTTTTAAAGATTTTCTTAAATAAAAATAATTGTTTTATCTTTTATATTATACAAGTTTATTGATAATATATAATATAATAATATAATATAACATTATTATCAATATATATAAAGATTGAATAATTGTTAAAAATTACTAACAAATGATTAATAGCGAAAGAATAGTCTCATCCATAGAGACATTCAGAGAGTTTCGAAAACTCGACCACTCGTTGAAAAATGAAAACCCTTCTTCAAAAAGACTACGGTCACCGACCATTATTAAGTGGCGTGCAACATTTAAATTAATTGAATTAAATATAAAATACATATACTTTATTACTAATTTAAATTAATCAATGCTAATGAATTCTAAATTATTGTAAATTAAAACAAATTAAGCATTAAATTAAACAAATAATTAAAATGAAAGTCTTAAATTAAAGAAATTAAAAGCTGATAGACCCTTAATTGAACCACTAAAGAATTTTGGGGATTGAACTGAACTAAAATAAGGGACCAGATTGAACAAGGATAGAACTTTCGGTTTAAACCTTTGCTTCTGTTTCATCATCTGCTTCTGTAAACTCTTTATTTGTTTAAAAAAAATTAAAATTTCATGTATTTAATTAATTATACTTTAATTAGTTATAAGGTACTTTTTAGTCTTTTGCTTTAAGTTATATAAGTTATATATATATATATATATCTAATTATATATATTTAGTAGTTTAGCACTTTTTATATTGATTAATGAATCATTTAATTGTGATGATTATCATATAAATTTTATTATATTCATATATATAATAGTTTTATTTAGTATTAAAAGGAAAAATGTTTTTTTCTAACCAATAAAATATTTTATTTTATAAATTATTATTAAATTCAAATTATTTTGGGTTTGGCTCGGTCTCGGGTCGAGTTCGGGTATTTTCGGGCTCGGGTAATTTCGGGTTCGGGTTCGGGCGGGTTCAGGACGTTGACTTTTCTGGTCAACTCGGGTAATTTCGGGCTCGGGCTCGGTCTTGGGCGGGTTCGGACGGGTTTCGGGTTCATTTTGGCAGCTCTACACAAGTGCTTCATATTCTGCTGCATTGTTTGATAATGGGAATCCGAAAGTGAGCCCATATTGCCATTCTTGATTCCGGACTAATGAGTAGGACACCAGCACCAGATCCTTCCTTAGTCGATGATCCATCAACAAATAGTTGCCACTGGGATAATGGAAGATTTGAACTTGGATCATAAACTGCCGAAGATTTTGATCTTTGTTTAGCGGCAGAAAGAGCTGAACGTTGGTCAGGTTCACCTCCAAAGGAACATTCAGCTACAAAATCAGCTAAGGCTTGTGCTTTGAAAGCCTTCCTGTTTCGATATTCTAGGTCAAATTCACTGAGTTCAATGCTCCATTTGACCAATCATCCTGACACGTCAAGTCTTTGCAAAATGTCCTTAAATGGCTGGTTGGTTAAGACCACAGTTTTATGAGATTGAAAATATTGTCGCAATTTTCTGGCAGCCATCACTAGGGCAAAGGCTATTTTTTCAAGTTTGTTGTAGTTTATTTCCCCATTTTGTAATGCTCGACTCACATAATAAACAAGCACCAACTTGTTTTCATTTTTTTTGACTAGCGCAGCTGCTACAGTTTCATCAAAAGCAACGTAATATACATATAGAGTTTCGCTGAGTCTGGGTTGGCACAAAAGTGGAGGAGAACTCAAGTATATTTTGAGTTCTTCAAAAGCTTTTTGGCAGTCTTCAGAGCAAAGAAATCTGGAACGGGTCCGCTATACTTTAAAGAATGGCAGGCATTTATCGGCTGCTTTTGACACAAATCTGTTTAATGCAGCTATTCGGCCTGTGAGGCTCTGGACTTCTTTAGTTGACCTTGGGGAAGCCATGTTTAGAATGGCCTATATTTTTTCATGATTTGCTTCAATTCCTCTATTAGAAACCATGAATCCCAAAAATTTTCCTGCTTCCACACCAAATGTGCACTTAGCTGGGTTGAGTTTCATGCTTTACTTTTTTTAGCATAATAAATGCTTCTTTGGTCGTTCAAAAGTTCATTTATGCTGGAACTTTTGACAAGCATATCATCCACGTACACTTCCATGGATCTTCCAATTTGGTGCTTGAATATCTTGTTAACCAACCTCTGGTATGTTGCTCCTGCATTTTTTAATCCAAAAGGCATGACCTTGTAACAATAAAGTCCGTCTTCGGTAATGAAGGAAGTCTTTTTTGATCTTGTGGGTGCATTGGTATCTGGTTGAATCATGAAAAAGCATCTATGAAACTAAGTATTTTGTTTTCGGCCGATGCATCCACTAGCCTATCAATTGCTGGTAGAGAGAAGGTATCTTTAGGACAGGCCTTGTTTAAATCTATAAAATCCACGCACATTCACCAATTGCTGTTGGTTTTCTTGACCATCACCATGTTGGTGACCCATTCGAGGTATTGAGATTCTTTAATAAAATCTGCATCAAGTAACTTGTCAACTTCATCGCAAACAGCTTTGATCCTATTTGGAGCAAATCGTCTCTTTTTCTGTTTAACAGGCTTTGCTTGTGGGTCAACATTTAACTTGTAAGATATTACTCACGGGTCAATAACAGGCATATCCTTTGGGGACCATGCAAAGATATTAGCATGATTTTATAGAAATTCTGTTAGGAGAGTCTGTTCGTCGGGCTTTAGCAACAAGCCAATGTGAGTGATCCCATCAGGCTTATCGGGATGTATAATGACGCAAAGAGTTTCTTCTACAGGTCGAGCTTTGTTAAGCATTTGGTCATCTCAAGCGTCCAAGGACTCCAAAAAATAGGGTTGTTCGTCGTCAGTGGCTACCAACCAAGCCGACTGCCACCGACGGAACTGACGCTCATCCGCACGTTTCCGTGATGGAGGTCGTTTGGTCGGTTTTAACCGTACGGCGAAGGGGAAGTTTGTCGGGCGGTTTTCGGTCGTTGGTTTCTTTGAGTGAAACCGACCGAAAACCCGACCGACATAATATATATTATATTTATTTATATATATATATATATATTATATAAATATAATATATATATATATATATACATATATAAGAAATCTGATGTAACCTATTTCGATTTCTATATTTTATCTTTTTGGGTTTTTTTATTTGGTTTATTCATTCAGCAATCATAAGATATAGAAGAGGGAAAGAGAGAGTTTTGCTTAGTATTAGAGCTTTAAAGAAAAAAAAGGAAAAAACCTACAGGAAAGGGAAAGACTGAAAGAGAGAGTTTTGCTTTATTTCAGAGCTTTAAAGAAAAAAAAGAAAAAAAAACTGTAAGAAATCGCAAGTCAATTCATTGTTTTGAAGGAGTCGTTTCCGGTTGTTTTGTTGACCGGAAGCTTGGGTTGAAGAAGACCAAGCCAACCAAATCTCAACAAGAGAAAGAGAGATGGGTTATGGGAAGAATTAAATTGGGTTAGCAAAAGAGAGAGAGGCATGGCGGCAGAGAGAGTCACAGGCAGCAGTTACAGCAAAACCCTGACGAAACGAAAATTGGTTAAAGGAAAGGGAGATTTTAATTTATAGTTGTAGAAATATGACTTGAAACCGAACTCGACCAAAAATCGACAAAAACTGAAAAAACCGAACTTATCGGTTTCATTGAGATTTCGGTCGGTTTTCGGTACACATACACCATGATTAAAAACCGAAAAAAAAGCCGACTAAGAAAATCGAACCCGACCGACCCGACCCACAAACACCCCTACCAAAAAATATGCAGCTGACCCATCGTATTGATTTCCATGTCGGTAATGGTCACCTTTTCTTCAACTTCAGGAGAATATTCTTGTAGGTCGATTATTTCTCCGTCTACTTGCGTCATTTTTTTGGAAATGATTAAGGAAGTAAGATGACATTGCCTGGCTTGGACTTGACTGCTTCGCATATGACCGACTCCTTTTAGGGTGGGGGATTTTACTTTTAAGCAGTAAATTGATTCAACCATTCTGATTTTCATGAGAGGTCGGCCTATTACGACATTATAGCCTGAGAGCTGATATGTCACCACAAAGGTGCTCATGACATGTATCACATTTTCCCCATCTCCCAAGCAAATCGGTAACTCTATAAGTCCCTTCACAGCAATGGGCTTGTTTCTGAATCCATAAATCGATTCGGATGGCATCAAGTGGGAGTCCATGAATCCCATTGCTTGAAAAGTTTTGTGTAGAATGACATTCATTGCACTACCATTGTCTATCAATATACGACTGACTTCAAAATTTCCAAGAATGGCTTTCACCACAATTTGTTCGTTGCCCAAATCTTGGAAAATCTCAGATAATGGAAAATTAACCCTATTTTATGATCATTTTCCTATGTTTTTTGGTATTTTTATGTGTATTTTAACCTTATTTTATAAGTATTTGAGTTTTTAGGTCTTGAAAACAAGAAAAGTGGAAACTTGTTGTTTTTCACTATTTTTGGAGCTATTTTGATGACTTTATACACAAATATGGACTTAGTAATTTGGAGTGAAGATTTGAAGATTCAAAGCTCGTGATTGAAGATTTATTGCAGATAATTTGAAGATATGAAGACTATTGAAGAATTATTTCAATAGGCAAGAATTGAGGATTGAGTTTAAATCACGAAGGATTGAAGACGAAGCCCTTAAAGACTTTGAAGACATGGATAGTTTGGATATTTTATATGGGATAACAATCAGCCCATATAAGCCCAAAATTGGAGTCAAAACCCCAATTGGTGCCGCCCAATCCAAAGAAAATATTCAATTCCCGCATACTAGTCTTAATTGGATTAGGATTCAGCGCAGTCTCGGTAAAAAGGCCATAACTTTCTGCTCAGACCTTCAAATTAGACCCGTGACTAGGCGTTGGAAAGCTAACTCCTAGACCTACATCTTTGCTTTGAATCCCAAAGCCCAGTTCTGCCATCTGCAAGCCCGAAATTGCTGTCTAAGTTACTGTGCGATTCCAGAATTTTCTAGAGTCCGAATTTCACTCTAATTTCGGTTCTAGGAAGACTTTTAAGCCAACTTGGAGATCAAGTCAGCCTATAAACCGTCCTAACCCTTCCTAAGTCTATATAGAGTCTAATTAGTCCACTATAAATAGCCACCTTATGTAACCCTAGAGGACACAATTCACATCACAATTCTAGATCTCTTTCTTTTCTTATTTTTCTTCTAGTTCTAGTCAAGGGAGTCGACACCCTCTCTTTGCATAGAGGGGTGCGATATCCCTAGCCACCATCAAGGGAGATTTCGCCTCAAAGTCTTGTAAGTTTTCTTATGTCTCTTATGGATTTTCCCAAATCCATAAATAGCTAAATTCTTAATACTTCTTATACTTTGGTGATTTTAATCAATTAATTATGGTGAGATTTTTGTGCTTATAATTTAATGTTTGTTTTTGATTGATAGTTTGCTAATCTCTGTTTTATTTTATGATTTTGATGGTTATTGATTTAAAAGGCCTATAATGATGTGACTGGATAGATCTATAGTTAAATCTAAGCTTTGAGTGAGAACTTGAGCTTGATTGTGTGGTAACAAATTGGGTTCGTTGAGAAACGGTCCGATGGGATTGGTAAACCTTATTTAATGAGTTTGGTTTTACTTGTTATGCATGTGTGAATAATTGTTCTTAATACTTTGTTCTTATCAATCTTCCACCCTGAGAAGGAAGTCGATTGTTAAGGATGGTAGGGATAATTTAACCTGAGAAGGATCTTTATCTAACAAGCATGTTAGGGTTTCCATAGACCAATTATTAATCAAGAATAAAATATTAAATTCATCTTTTGAATCAATGATCTATAGTTAATTTGATTGGTTTCTACCATTGAAGAAGAAGTATGCTTTCTTATTATTGTTTTCTTTGCTATAGTTTAGATTTAATTTACTTTGTTTATTTTTAGATTAATTGCTTTTCTTTATAATTGTTAATTCTAATCCCCTGTTTTTAAATGATTCTTTTGAAAAGATTCTTGAATTTTATCATTTGGATAAGTCTATTCCCCTTCTCTACGGGATTCGACCCCTACTTGCCCTATCTACTTAGTTAGGTTTTTTTGGGGATTATTTTTACGATTGCTGACGATCGATCACTTCACCTTCTTTCTTTGTTGGATCCGCTAGGCCAATGTGCATGATACTTCTCAAATGGGCTTTTCTTTTGGATTTAGAAATAGTCCATTCTTCAGTAGCACCTATGATGGTGTTAATTACTCCATGGACCGCTGGCCGTTTATAAGTCGTTTTTTTAGAAGGGGACTTATTAAATCTTCTACGGCTCCTTTGAGGTGATAGCATTCTTCGGTCGTATGGCCGAAATCATTGTGAAATGAGCAACATTTATTATGGTCTCTTTCTCCATATTTTGGAGGTTTCAATGGCTAAGGCCATTTCATATGACTAGACATTTCACCCCGAGAGATGGAGTTCAAGATGTGGGCTCTTGAAGTATTCAGAGAGGTGTACTTGTCAAATCGAGGAATAATCTCCTCTTTTTTATGTGACTTTCCTCGTGAGGGCCCAGCTTGATAATTGATTTCTATGCTTTTGTTCACGATCTGTGTATCTTCTGACAGGGGGTGATCTATTGGAGGCAAACAAAACTCCTTGTCAACAATTAGTTAGTCTTATATACTTATCTCTATCGTTAGTGTGTGTAGCTATCCTTATCTTGTACCTAGCTGTAGCTAACCCATCATTATCTTGTACCCTTTTAACGATGCTAATCATTTGTACCTATATATCCACATATAAATACAGAGAAAGACAGAACTCTTTTCTTCCAAAATTCTGTTCTACCTCAAGTTCTCATATGGTATCAAGAGTTAGACTCTGACGAGATTTTTTTTTCTATACCTTCTACTCTTCTTCTCTCGAACCAATGTCTATCGAGGACTCTTCATCCACACCCACTATCACCACCAACACTCAAAACATCCAACAAAACAATAGCCTCCCACCACTCATTACAATTAATGTTGCTGCTCAATTAACTATCAAACTCACCTCTCAAAACTTCCCATCGTGGAGAGCCCAATTCACATCCCTTCTCACTAGCCATCGTCTCACCGGCTATATTGATGGCTCAAAGCCATGTCCTCCTTCTCATATCGCATCCAAAGTGATGCTACAATTCAAGTTGCAAATCCAGCCCATGAACACTGGGTCCAACAGGACTAGCTTCTTCTCCACGGCATCATTGCCTCTGCAACAGAAACTGTTGTCTCATTTTTCTCCTTTTGCACATCCTCTAAGGCAGCATGGACTAAGATCCAAAACATGTATGCCAACGCTCCAGATCTCGCATGATGCACCTGCGAGAAAGGCTCATTCAACCGAGAGGCTCTCGGACTGTTCAAGACTACTTCCAAGTCATAAGGCACATGGCAGATGAGTTGGAGTTAATCAACTGCCATATCCATGATGATGAACTGGTCATTCACATATTGAATGGCATTGCTACAGAATACAGAGAAATCTCTGCTGGAATAAGGGCTAGAGAAAGCCCAATCTCGTTTGAGGAACTGTTAGATAAGATGACTGAGTATGAAAGCTTCATACAGAGACAAACATCCATTGACATTGGCATACACACAGCCAATTCTGCTCAAAAATCATTCAACAACAACAACAAATCCAGGCAAGGTTTCAGAAATCTTAATTCTCATAGATCTACTAGTTTCAATGATAACTATGTGAACATAAGGAATGGACAAGCCAAAATCATTTGTTAAATCTGTGATAAGTATGGCCATAGTGCCAAAACTTGCAACAAACTGCGGCAAAAGCAAGAAAGTGGCAATGTCTCTGCACATCCAGCAACTACACAGAAAGGAAGCTCAAATTGGCTACTTGATACTGGTGTTTCACATCATGTAACCTCAGATGCAAGGAGCCTGTAGAATCTGGAAAAATATGGAGAGGATGATAAGCTAGTGATTGGTGATGGGAGTGGCTTACCTATTACTCATACCGGTTCAATCTCTATCCCTTCCAAACACAAAAATTTTCATTTAAACAATGTTTTACTTGTGCCTAAAGCTGACAGAAATCTTTGTTCAGATTCTAAATTTTGTAAAACTAACTTGGCTTCTGTGGAATCTTTTCCAAACTCTTATGATGTGAAGGATCTATTTTCGAGGGAGGTCATTGCACAAGGCCGGAGTAGGGAAGGAATCTATGAACTCCAGTCGGCTGCACCTATCCTCAAAACACCATCTCTTGCATTTTTTGGCACAAAAACATCATCAAACACTTGGCATCAACGACCGGGGCACCCGAACACAAAGACTTTAAGTCATTTAATTAAGCACTTTTCATTACCTTGTTCAAATAAGCAATTTAATAGCTTATGTAATTCATGTTGTTGCAATAAAATCCATAAGCTGCCTTTTGCATCTTCAACTATTATTTCTTTAAGGCCTTTAGAAGTTCTATATTCTGATGTTTGGGGACCAAGTAGAGTCACTTCTGTTAATGGCTTACGATATTATGTCTCTTTTGTCGATCATTTTACTAAGTACACTTGGTGGTTTCCTCTTAAATAGAAGTCTGAAGTCTTCCATGTTTTCACCAAATTCAAAATCTTGATTGAAAATTTCTTCAAACTTGATATCCTCACTGTTTATTCAGATTGCAGGGGAGAGTATGAAAAACTCAAATCCCTTTTTGAATATATTGGTATACAGCACCTTCAATTCCCACCATATACACCCGAGCACAATGCTACAGTTGAGAGGCGACATAGGAGCATAGTCGATTTACATCAGGCTTCAATGCCACTTAAATATTGGACATTTGCATTCATGACTACAGTGTATTTATTGAATAGGTTACCTACACCAATCTTAGAAAACAAAACTCCATTTGAGATGCTTTTTAAGCAAAAACCAAATTACACCAAATTGAAAGTCATTGGATGTCTTTGCTATCCCTGGCTTAGACCTTACAATTCACACAAATTGGAACCAAGATCAAAAGCTTGTGTTTTTCTAAGCTATTCCAAAAATCAGAGTGCCTATCTTTGCTTTGAACCTGTCCTTTGCGAGATTTATACATCTCGACATGTCTTGTTTAATGAAATTAATTTTCCATTTAGTAACAACATTGTGTCCAGTGCATTGTTATCTGACAACTTGTCTCTAGCTTCTTCATTGTCTGATATTCCAGTAATCTCTCAAGTGCCTCAAACTGTTGCTGCTCCAATAGATCCCTCTCCTCCAAGCTCGGCAGCACACTCCCAACATGAAAGTAGTGACACACAAGTAAGTTCTCATGCTTCACCTTCTCTCACACCTGAAAATACCTTGCCTATTTTGCTTCCTAACATTGCCTCGCAAAGAACTCATACCATGATCACAAGGTCGCAAAATAATATATTCAAGCCAAAGAAATTGTTTGCAGCCACAAAACATCCATTGCCATCAGCTGTTGAACCAACAAGTGCAACCTTGGCAATTAAGTTGCCTGAATGGAAAAAAGCCATGATAGAAGAACTCAGAGCACTAGAAAAGAATGGCACTTGGATACCGGTACCTCCTCCAGGAAATGGGAATGTTGTTAAGTGCAAATGAGTTTTCAAAATTAAGAGGAACCCCGATGGCTCAATTTTGAGGTACAAGGCACGCCTCGTTGCCAAAGGTTTCACACAACGTCCAGGTCTTGATTTTAATGAGACTTCCAGTCCGGTTGTTAAGCCAGTTACAGTGAGAACAGTCCTTTGCCTAGCAATTTCCAGCAATTGGCCTTTACATCAATTTGATGTAAACAATGCCTTTTTGCAAGGGAAATCAGAAGAAGAAGTCCATATAACATAGCCACTGTTGTTTCATGATAAAGCCAAGCCAAGACATGTTTCCAAACTGCAAAAAGCCATTTATGGCTTGAAACAAGCACCAAAGGCTTGGTACTCAGCACTGAGTTCATTTTTACTTGAGTATGGATTAAAAAATTTGAAGGCTGACCATTCTTTATTCATCTATGCTTCTGATGGTGTCATTGCATTAATGTTAGTCTACGTTGATGACATTATTTTGACAGGAAATAATTCTTCATTTCTCCAGAATTTTGTGCAGGACTTGGCTGCAAAATTCTCTCTTAAGGATCTTGGTAACTTGAATTTCTTCCTTGGCATTGAAATGGTGAAAAGGTCTGGTGGATTGTTCTTGTCTCAACATAAGTATATAGTTGATATACTTAACAAAACGGATATGGTTGGAGCCAAGGCAGCAAACTCACAATGTCAACAACCAAGTCTCTTAAGCTTAATGATGGCAGCTCATCTGTAGATGCGGAATCCTATAGGAAAATTATAGGATCTCTTCAGTACCTATGCTTAACAAGGTCGGACATTGCTTTTACTGTAAACAAGTTGTCTTAGTTTATGCATAAGCCAACTCAACAACATTTTGCAGCTTTGAAGAGACTTCTTAGATACTTGAAAGGCACAATTTTGCATGGTATAAATATCAACAAAGAAGTTAGGCTCAAACTTGGTTCTAATCCAATTGCTTGGAGTTCAAAGAAACAATCTACAGTTGCTCGATCTTCCACTGAAGCAGAGTCTCGAGCTATTGCCATAGCAGTTTAAGAGGTCATGTGGATCCAATCTTTGTTGTCTGAACTTCCTCTCAACTCTACGACCTCACCTCCACTCATCTTGTGTGACAATTTGAGTGCTACATATACTTGCATTAATCCAGTCTTTCACTCACGGATGAAACATTTAGCTCTAGACTACCACTTTGTTCGAGAGAAGATCAACAATAGTGACTTAAGGGTAGCTCATATACCTTCCACTGATCAATTGGCGAATGCTCTCACCAAAGCTCTTTCCTAGAATCGATTTGAGCTACTCATTTCCAAGATTGGAGTGGCCAATGGCTCCTCCATTTTGCGGGGGAGTATAGGAGGGAAACAAAACTCCTTGTCGACAATTAGTTAGTATTGTATACTTATCTCTATCGTTAGTGTGTGTAGCTATCATTATCTTGTTCCTAGTTATAGCTAACCCATCATTATCTTGTACCCTTGTAACGATCCTAATCATTTGTACCTATATATTCACATATGAATACAGAGAAAGACAGAACTCTTTTCTTCCAAAATTCTGTTCTACCTCAAGTTCTCATAATCGAGATCTTTGATAGTTCTGGTGGCAACGATCATCCTTCCTGCTGGAGATAGACATTCGTTGGTGATCTTCTTTGTTGGGATGAATTGAACGGCTGGCATAATGCTTGTGGATATCATCATGCAAAGCTCTCATTTCGTCAGCTTCAGCATATCTTTGGGCTACCTCGAACAACTCATGCATGTGTTCAGGAGGTTTTGTTGCAAGGGCATAGCGCAAGTGTTCATTTTTTATCCCAGCAGTGAAGGTTTCTAGGGCAACATCTACTTGGAGATCTTCTATTTCCAAAGTGGCCATTGTAAATCTCTCCAAATAAGCTTTTAATGTTTCTCCCTCTCTTTGCCGTACATTAAGGAGACTGGTTGTAGTTCTCCTTAGCTTTCGGCAACTATGAAAATTGGAGAGGAATGCATGTTATAATTGATCAAAATTAGTTATAGACTCGGGCTTCAAACGGTAGAATCAACTTTATGTTATTCCTTGTAAAGTACAAGGAAAAACTCTGCATTTGACTGCATCTGAAGCATTTTGCAAATTCATTCGCTCCTTAAAGTGGCTTAAATGATCTTTAGGGTCTCTGGTACCGACATAACGATCTTTGGGAACCTTCACAATGATCGGTACTTCAACTTGTTGGACAACCAAAGACAAAGGGTTGCGTTCTTCGTTAAGCCACTCCATATGGTTGCCTTTGGCTCTTTTTAAATTTCTTTTTCTTTCTTCAATTCTCCAACTTGATCTGCTAGCTCATTGTTTAGAGATTGAGAACGTTGCCTAGTTTGGTGACCAGCGTGTGTCATGTCCTTCTTTGGATTCTTTCTTCTGGGCCTAGAGTAATCTGAGGAAATTGAGGAATTTGAGAACAATTGTTCCTTTGAGAGTTTTTTGCTGACTTTCTATTTGGCCATGATGCTTTTGTTGTGTGTCCGCCTTATGAGCCGTTTGCTCCACAACAATGATTTTTGCATTTTGGCCTTGTATAATTTGCTGCTACGTGGCCATTTGATTTGTCAACAATTGCATTTGTTGTTGTATTGTGTAGAAGTAGTTTGTTGTAGTTTGTGGAATTTGGGGAAAAGTCCCTATGTTTTGGTTTGGAGGAAGAACAGATATTGGTATTTTTGAGCCATTTTCTGTAGTGGCTCCTGGGGGTGAAGGAGTTGGTTGTGACGTGTTTATGGGTGTTTCCTCTTGGTTATGTTCATCGGCTAAATCTCATTGCTCTCTTTGGGGAGACGACATGGCTATCTTTTCGCTCCCACATATGGCGCCAATGTTGAAGTATTTTTAATTAGATGGGAATTGGTTGCAATATTAGAATATGAGTGAAATTAGGCTAGGAGAAGAGTTTATAAGAAAAGAGCTCTTTAGATTGCTCTTGCTTGGGATGGATCGTAAAGTGCCGTAACATCTCATATTTATAGGATTACTTGGGCCTTTAATTCTTACTAGGTATCTTACCTGCGCTTTGCAGCGGGATTTTTTTATATAGAATTTAAACGTAAAAATTGACTTTTAAGTACTTCATGAAAATCGTAGATCAAATGAATTACCTTAATCAGACAAATATAACAAAAATAAAAAAAAATGAAGCTAAAACGTTAAATCGATTAAGATAGAATTAGTGAAAGACTAAGTAGAATAAAGTAGAAAAATATGAGGGCCATTTGATAAATAATCCAAATAAAATATTGTTTGTTAATGAGAGGAAACATAAAAATTTCCTCTTGAGCCTTTTATGAAACTCGTCGATCAAATTAAGCTCCGAGTCCTTCATGAAAGTTGTAGATCACGCAATAACCTTTTAACCGACACTTAAATGACTTTAATCGGATATGTGGATCGAAAATTATATGATACTAAATAGATCGGCAATCGAAACCACCAAATTTCGGAAACATAAAAATTGACTTCTGAGTCATTCATGAAAGTTGTAGATCTTGAAATTACCTTTTAATGAACACTCAAATCACCTTAATCATACAAATAAAAAAAATAAAACAAATAAAACGAAGCGTTAAATCGATTAAGATAGAATAAGTAAAAGATTAAATAGCATAAATGAGAAAAGTATGGAGATTATTCGATAAATAATCAAAAAAATTGGTTATTGGTGGAGATTGAGACCCACCATGGTTAACTTTCGTCCAAAGTTTCGAAAATGCCCTTGTTGCCAACCTAAATAACTAAAAAGCCAACCATGAAATTAGCCAAAATCATGCTAAACCCTAGGAGAGAGAGACCCAAACCCTATAGATATAAGCTAAACCCTAAAATGACCCCAAAAACATGCTAAACCCTAGGTGGAATAACAAAAAATTAATGGAACACCATATTTACCCTTGTCAATTTACATGAAACACCATATTTACTCTTGCAATCACATGAATTTACATCCGGACCAAGATAAAAAGACCAAAAAACCATGCAAATAGTAACCCAAATCAATGTGGTGAGAGTCTTTATTGCCCTCATGGTAATTCACATTTCAACTATTATTGTTTGTTATATGTTATATATTTGCCATGACTTAGCTGCCTCTTTGTAAGTTTATATTTATATGGACTACTTGGTTAAATAATATTATCATCATCTCATGTCCAATTGCCACTACAGCATTTATGATCTATAATTACAGAAATTTAGATGCAGTAGCAACTTTGCATCTAAATAAATTTTACATGCATATAATTTTAGTCTTTTAGATGCACTTGCTAGCCCAATAGATTTGCAGCCCATTGAAAACCCAAAGATTAAAGCCTTTTAACTAATTTGTTATTTTATTTTTTCTTCCTTCACGCTCTCTCTTCCGCATCGTTAATGGCTTTTGATTCTGATTGTTGTATCTTGTTTAATATAGATATTGATTTTTCTATCAAAGAGAATAATAGACCTACCATAAGTCTTCACTCTCATGAATTGTCAAAGCGTAAGCTTCATCAACAGCCACACATTTCTCACTCACAACTATCAAAACAGCCCCATTTTCAAAAGCACAGCCCATCATCCAAGGAACGATATTTTGAGGTATTTCTTTTACTTATTTTTTTGTATATTTTAATATATTCTCTTTCTTGGAACATAATGAAATTCAATTATTTTATCAAGGACTTTCACCCAAGCCGAGATTCACAAGTTCATTCTCTAATATTGAAGCGGAATCAAGTGAAAAAAAATGACAATTTTACAAAGAAAAGATGTTTTGAGGTATAAAATGTTCTTCAAGTTAAATTATCATATTTTTGTTCCCTTTTAATAAAGTATCTTTTGCACTTTTTTCTTTTTTCTCCTTTAAAGGAAAGAGCTGTTGACATATATGGATATGGTATTCAAGAATCACCTTCATTGGTTGATGTTGTTTCTGAAAGTGAAGGTAAAGTTAGGAATTTTTGATAGGATGGGTATGTGGATTTTATTTGATTTTTTTGTTACTCACTAACAATCTAAGTATCCTACTGGTTACGTCAAATTTCACCTTAATTGTAGATTTTTGCACCACAAAGGTTAGAAGATCCACTACCAAAGCAATCCCACCAGAATTCGAAATGGTGCAATCCCAAGTTGATTCTGAATTTTCTAAACAACCCAACTTTCAAAAGCATAGCTCATTATCAATGGAACAAATTTCTGAGGTTTGAACTGATTTGTTTGGTTCTTTTTATTTGTATCGTTTATTAATATTCTCTTTCTTGAAATGCTAATGTTAATCTTATAACAGGAGATGATTGTTGAAGAACAATGACGTGTTTATGAAAGGTCACCTTCATTGGTTAATTCTAATTCTAGAAATGAAGGTAATGTTAGTAGATAATAGTTACAAAATTTGAAATTCTTTTATGCTTTTAACATTATTATGTCTTCAGATGCAAAGAAATTCTTTCAAACATTTGTTTATCCTTTTATGTTAGGTTTCTTTACCAAGAAAACTAGAGGGACAACTAGAGCTCTACGCATTCAAGGAGTGACCAAAAACAATCGCATTTTCATCCAATTAAACACAATAAATCAACCTATTGGTCCCACTGATGAAGTTGTTAACAACTTGAGCACGTATTTGGGAACTTTGGCACCAAATGTTGTAATGGCTCCGCTTGTCTACCATGATTGGCGAAAAGTTCCCGGCTCTAAGAAAATCGATATGTTGGATCTTGTTTATGTAACCAATCGTGTCAAACATTTTTTTTTATTATTTTTTGAGCATTTTTTCAGTCATAATAGTTATGCTATTTGAAATTCGTTATTGTAGGCAAGGTTTGAAATTGACGAATGTGCTAGCAATTGGATTCTAAGCACAATAGGGACTGATTGGAGGAATTACAAGTGTCGACTGAAGAGGAACTATTATTGCAAATATAAAACAGATGCTGAACGGCTCAAACATTGCCCTGCTGGAGTACCTTTCAACGATTGGAAAGAGTTGGTCTTATTTTGGAGTTCTAAGGAAGGAAAGGTACGAAGTATAAGAGCAATGATAATTCGTAAGAAGCAGCAATGCGTACACACCACTGGCTCCATGAGTTTTGCTCGTGTTCGTGAAAAAGAGGTATGGATTGTTGGTCTTGTTTTCTTTTATGTTTATTTGTGGAACCATTTTTATTAATAATAAACTGCACATATTATGAAATGATGTCTAAACTAATAAGTTGGTTTATGTTTTTTATCAATATAGAAAGTTAAAAGGGGAAGTAATGAGGAGATTTCTCAAGCTGATATGTATCTTTTGACACATAGAAACAAAGAGGACACCGATAGAATTTTGGTATGGCTATGAAGTTAACATATGATATGGTATAGCATCAGCATGATAATGTTAATGATTTGCTAATTAATGTTTTTTTTCAGTTGGAATATAAACGTCAATTATCTCGAAATTCAGAGAATTCTAAGGATTTAGATACTTGAAATGGAATTTTTGCTCAAGTGATGGGGATTGATAAATCTGATCATGTATATCTTTATGGGAGAGGTGTGACTTCATCTGTTCTGAAGAAGAAAAAAGTACCATCTCTTGGTTCAATGAATGCCCAAAGTGTAGCTGAAAATTCTAGGAAGATTGTTGTTGATGTTATGAAAGATATGAAAGATAAGTTGCAAGATGAAATTCAGAAAAAGTTGGAGCAACATGTGCAATCTATAAAAGCTGAGGTGACAAATCAAGTTCAGATGATTAAAGTAGCAATTTCGCAGCAATTTAACTTGTTAATGTCACAAATGCAAGTGAGCCATTTTAAGGCAGCAACTTTCACCACAAATGACCAACCATCAACTTCTTCGCAAATGGTAAATCTATCCTAATTATATTAATATTCTTCTTTTCTTCCCAAGTTTCTTTACTAATACTTGTTATATTTGTAGCCCAACGATTGTCAAGACATAGAGCACTTGGTTGGTAATATCTCCCTTAGTCAACTTTGTAAGATGGTGGAGGTCAATGAATTTCCCGGTGCTGATTTACTAATATGATTGGTTACTGCATCCACCTTTTTTGCATTTTGATTATTTGTTTTCCATCATTATTCTTGGCCTTGAAGAATAGAGAAGTATGTAAGTAAAGAAAGAAAAAAAAAAACAGAAACAATGGTGAAGTGGTTCATATTTCACTTTATTTTAAAATGGTTGTTTTGCAACTATTATAGCAGTGTCTTCCACAGAAATATCTGACTTTTAGAAGAATTTCATCGACGTCAAATTTTTCGTCTAGGTTGAATATTTTTTGTACATGATGTTTTAAAATTTAAGCTGGCTCAGAGATGGTGTTTGGACATTCAATTTAAACTGGACCTCTCATACACCCTTTTTAATAGCAGCACCTGGTATTTCAAATGATGCATTGGAAGGTTTCATTGAGCCAAAGCTTAGTTGGCATCTATTAGATATGATATAGGAAATTGCTTTAGTTACAAATTCTTGAGATTCAGTATTTGTGCATCTCTAGGATGATGCATCATATATACATTGTACCATTGTGCATAATCTTATAAGAATAGAACAGAGTGGCATCCACTAACTAAAGAAGCATGCCAAATTCTCTCATGGTTCAGTTAGATGTAAGAAATATATGGTCAAAGTGTTGGAGAATTATGAAACTATTGATTGCACATATATGCCTGAGTTGAATAAAAAAACTGCTATAAGGATGCAACTTTTCTGATGAAATTGATTTGGTCCTAAAATTTTTGTTTCTTACTGTATGATCTTGGTTTTACAAGTCTATGTTATAGGGACACTGCTTTTCCATTGCAGTTGAGGGGTAGAAGAAAAGAAGATTGTTGCAATATTTGTTTGTATCTTTGAACTTCGAACTGGAGGCATGCTGGTTGTTTACATTGTAATTTTTGTACTTAAAAATCAATTTAGATTTTTATATTTTATGTAATGAAAATTTTGAATACAATGTTGATTTTATTTGAATTAATTTTTCATTTTGAAGATTCTGATTTAAATTGTGAATATATTTCTGAATATTATATAGTAGGAAAATAATTATAAAATTTTGATATATTTGGGATGCAATAAAAATTACTGCAGATAATATTTTATGCTTGAGTCTATAGATGCAGATGTTTATGCTACTAAAAGGTTCTCTTATTGCAGCAATGGAACTATGAATGCAGAAAATTAGTGTAACAAAAGCTTCTTACAATTGCAGCAATACCTTTCCATACAGTGGCTAAGGCTGCTAAAGAGGAATTGCATCCATTGATCAAAGGTTACATTTAATTTCCCTATTGCTGCAATTCTTTTAGCATCCATAGGCCTAAAATGTTGTAGTGTGCTCCTTGTTGGCTTTTGTCTACTTAGTTTTTTATGGGCTTTGCCGGCTTTTGTTAAGTTGATCCTTTGTTAAGTTAATATCAACACACTTGAACAAATCACTTATAATTGGTTAACGGCGTAGATTCAATAATGGATAAAATGACCCTACTAAAATATAAAATTTTAGCAATTTACATATATGCAAATCATAAAATGATCCACATATATATGAAGATTGACCCTATTGAAAAATTGAATTTCACATATTTACCCAACTAATTTTCTTTAAAACATATTAAAACATATTGATCTCAATGAAAGAATTAACTTAAGAAGAGGTAATAGTATATTTTGACCCGGTAAGTTTTCATCCTGACTACGCCATTGCTTCTCTCAGTGTTCATTTTAACGGTGAACCGAAAATTTCATTGGATTTGTACGTGTGAGGGATGAACATAGGGTGGGGTTTTTAGGTGTCCAATACCCCCCGTTTTCTCCAAAACTCCACCGAATGTTAGCTCTGTAATGACACGTGATAAACATATACAAGTCTTAAGTGGGAATGAAATGGTTAGTTAGGTCCTACGTGTACAGCATTTGGGGCTTCTACTGCATATGCTTCCAACATTTTTGGTTTAACAAAAAAAAAAAATGAAGTGCTGTCGGTGCATATATATGAAATAATATTAAATCCCTTTTGGAAAAGTATAAATTAAGACCAAATTACTTGAGCAAGTAAAAGTAAAGTAACAATTATTTCTAGAATAAAATATAGTGTTGGGTTAATATATAGTGATGGCAGCAACGGTGGAGGAAGTGGTGAGGAACAAAAGGGTGATACTGAGGGAGTACGTGAGTGGTTTTCCAAAAGAATCAGACATGTTCATAAGCTTTAGTCCAGTGAGTTTGAAGATACCGAGTAACCACAAAGGAGTTGTGCTGGTCAAGAACCTTTACCTCTCTTGTGATCCTTACATGAGACTTCGTATGAGAAATGATCAAGATCCTGAGTTTTGTCCCTTCACTCCTGGCTCTGTATATATATTCTTTTCTTCCCTTGATTTTTAATTCTGCAAGCATTAATGATCCATATACGTACTCAAGGCCACACCTTACAAGTTGGCCTTTTATATATAGCATGCATGGTATTGATTATTGTTTTTTCTTCCCCTGATGAAAATCTTGCAGCCCATGACTGGGTTTGGAGTGGCTAAAATTTTGGATTCTACGCACCATGGATTCGAGGAAGGTGACTATGTTTGGGGAACCACCGGATGGGAAGAATACAGTTTTATAGCTAGACCTGAAAGACTCTTCAAAATCAGGCATACTGAAGTTCCCCTTTCCTACTATGCTGGGATTCTTGGTAAGTTTATTATTTTCGAATCAAGTGATTTTCGTTTTGTTTAGTTTTTTTTTTTTGACGAAAGTTTAGTTAATTTGTTTTAGTCACTTGTTTTGCAACTTTTTGGTGCAAAGTAGTCTTACTCCTATGCATGCAGCTTTGATGTCATGCGTGCGACGTGCCCTCATGCACAGGGGCGGAACTACACTATGTGTGGGGGTAGCCATGGCTACCCCAAAGCAATAAAAAATATGTATAAAGGGCTCAAAAAATTAGAAATTGCTATTCCTAGAAAAAATTGTTGGCTATCCGAGAAACTTGTTGGTTAAGAAAATAGTACAATAATGGTCAAAATCTAAAGATAAAATCTAAAGGAAAGGGTTAAAATCACATAGGGTTGTTTAATTAATAGCCATATGTCTATTTATTATTAGTATTCACAATTTGTTTCCTCACCACTTAGTCACTTTATAAAACTCACTAAAAAGGTTTACCCTAAGTCGTATTCTCATTCTCTCTAAACACTTCGTCTTTTTTTTTTTTTCGTTTTCTTCATCTCTTGTAGCAGACTAAGAAGTTTCTTCATCTTTTTCAATTTTAATTTGGAAATCAAGAAGGGAATCAACACAAGTAACACAAGTAAGTTCTTCTTCGTAACAGAATGGAAGATGAGTTTTTAGCTGATAGCTTAGTTATATATGTTAAAAAGGAAATTGCTAGTACTTTTAGTTCAGATGTTATCATAGATGAATTTGACTCGAGGGAAAAACGTAGAATACAACTTGCATAGACATTTATGGTTTTTCATTATATATTATTGTTTTTGGTAAGATATCTATAGTTTTTCATTATATATTATTGTTTCTTATATATAAAAGGTTGATGGATGGTTGAGTTAAGATTTAATGAAATTATGTTTTCATTTTTCTTGACTTTTATTAATATTTATTATAAAAAAAATTTTATTAATATTTTATTTTGACTACCCAATATTTGTTTTCTGGTTCCGCCCCTGATGCATGCATGTCTATTTGGCCCATATATAGATTGAACCAAATTCTGCAGACACTCTGCTTTGGTTCTGTTCTCACTCATTGACACCTTTTGGTTATTATATATTTCCACAGGTATGCCTGGAATGACAGCTTGTGCTGGTTTCTATGAAGTGTGCTCTCCTAAAAGAGGAGAATATGTTTTTGTGTCAGCAGCATCTAGTGCAGTCGGTCAACTTGTTGGCCAACTTGCAAAGCTGGGAGGTTGCTATGTCGTTGGAAGTGCTGGTAGTTCCCAAAAGGTGAGAAATATATATGGGCACTTTAAGTCCTAACTCAATTCTTACTAATTTCAGAAATGATTTGCTACTCCATTCAGATTTGGGCAGCTTTTTTCTGCAACTGGTTGCTGGCTTTGTTATGTCATTTTCTCACTTTCCAAGTATATCGTATTGTATTAGGTTCAACTATTGAAAGAAAGGTTTGGGTTTGATGATGCTTTCAATTACAAAGATGAACATGACTTAGAAGCAACTCTGAAAAGGTCCAAAAATCAAAACTTGTGTGATTTGTGTGTGTGAATAATATTCACACCTTACTCTAAGAAATCAGTTAAGGAAATGATTATATGTATAACTACAGGTATTTCCCAGAAGGGATTGATATTTACTTTGAGAATGTTGGGGGCAAAATGCTAGATGCAGTGCTCATGAATATGAGAGTTCATGGCCGCATTGCTATGTGTGGAATGATCTCACAGTACAATTTGGAGCAGCCTCAAGGCCCTAAGAATTTGATGTCCCTAATTTACAGGCGGATTCGGATGGAAGGATTTGTTGTATTCGATTACTGTCACCTTTACTCAAAGTTTTTAGACATGATGCTGCCTTTAATCAGAGAAGAAAGGATTACTTACATGGAAGACATTGTTGAAGGCCTTGTAAATGCACCTGCTGCTCTAATTGGAATTTTTAGTGGCCAAAGCATGGGCAAAAAGATGGTTAGAGTTGCGCCTGAGTGACTCAGATTCCCTTTTGTTGTTATTATTTTTATTTGTTTAATCAAAGGTATATTCCAACCTTTTTTGGTCTGAGACTAATCCTTTGTCTGTGTAATTTAGCTATCTAATATTTTCCTTGTTTTAGTTTGCTGTTTGATTTTTTCTCAAAATGATAAATATATATATGTATGATCAAGTTTGATTCAATTTATCAAATCACTACTCTCTCTCTCTCTCTCATGCCCATGTTAGCCGCCCTATTTTTTCTAGCCGCCTCTGCTGTACTATATAATCTGGACGTTAAATGCTGAATTATTACTCCCTAACTTTTTTTATACAAAACAAAAAGAATTCAAAACAATACTATTAGTATATTAAGAGAAAATCTTCCATAATCCATATTGCATAGGCTCTTACGTCTATTGACTCTGGACGTTTATGCCATCGGATACATTGAATTCCGGTTGTTTTTTTCTTTTCTATATTATTTGAACTCCCCACTATCCCTTTCCACCTACTATATATTTAAACACTCAACTCCCACTTCCTCAACACAACACTTCCTGCAACTCTAATATCTACGGCAGTTTCGGCTAAAGCTACTCACTCACTCACTCACTCTCACAACCTGAAACATGGCAACTGCTGCAAAAGTTGGGAGGATCAAGTTGGGTTCCCAAGGCCTTGAAGTGTCAGCTCAAGGCCTTGGGTGCATGGGGATGTCAGCTTTCTATGGTCCTCCGAAGCCTGAATCCGACATGATTGCTCTCATCCACCATGCTATTAACTCTGGAATTACCCTTCTTGATACATCCGATGTATATGGTCCCCATACCAATGAAATCCTGCTTGGCAAGGCCTTGAAAGATGGTTTCCGGAAAAGGGTGGAGTTGGCTACTAAGTTTGGTATTGACTACACCAATGGCAATAGGGACATTCGTGGTGACCCTGCTTATGTGAGAGCTGCATGTGAAGGTAGCTTGAAGCGTCTTGGTGTTGATTGCATTGATCTTTATTATCAGCATCGGATTGACACCAGGGTTCCCATTGAAGTCACGGTTTGTTCTTGCTTCTCCAGCTCCTCTGTTTCCATCTAGTTAATAAATTACTAGAAAATTTTTAATGGTTTTTTTTTTTTTTTGTGTGTATACCCAGATGGGAGAACTTAAGAAACTAGTTGAAGAAGGTAAAATAAAATACATAGGTTTATCTGAAGCCTCTGCTTCCACCATAAGAAGGGCACATGCTGTTCATCCCATTACTGCTGTGCAGTTAGAGTGGTCTTTGTGGTCTAGAGATGTTGAGGCTGATATTATTCCCACTTGCAGGTTATTGATTTAATCTTTAGACTTAACAAATTTTCTGAGAGGTTTGGAATTTTTATATTTGATTATATGTTTGCTTCCTTGTAATTTCGTAGGGAACTTGGGATTGGGATTGTTGCTTATAGTCCTTTGGGCAGAGGATTCTTTTCAGCTGGGCCTAAAATAGTTGAAAATTTGTCCAACGATGACTTCAGAAAGGTTTAATTTGTAGCTAAATAATTTTGCAGCAATTTGCATTATTATTACTTTAATTACACGATCATCATTTCAAATGAATTTTCAATTGTTACAGAATCTTCCAAGGTTCCAACCTGAAAATCTTGAACACAACAACCGCGTCTTTGAGCGAGTTAATGAGATAGCAGCAAAGAAGGGGTGCACTCCATCACAGCTAGCATTGGCATGGGTTCATCACCAAGGCAACGATGTGTGCCCCATTCCAGGAACCACCAAAATCGAAAACTTCAATCAAAATGTGGGAGCTCTGTCCGTAAAATTAACACCAGAAGAGATGTCTGAGCTAGAATCCATTGCTTCAGCAGATGCTGTGAAGGGAGACAGATATGGCGGCGTTCTTGTTACCTACCATGACTCTGAAACTCCTCCCTTATCTTCATGGAAACCTGAACAGTGACACAATCTTCATGATGACTTCTTATATGGTCTTAAAACGTAACACCTTGGATTGTATGTTCAAAATTTGCAGTAAGTATCTTTCTACTTTGTATTCTCAGAATAAAAATTGTGTCGGAAGTATAATTAATATGTGTGCTGTAATGGAGTGCAAACTGCAAATTTGAGAGAAGCTTTGTTTTGGTTGTTATATACTTCTCTTGGTTGCTTTTATCTTTGAAGGCCAAGAACAAAGGATGTTGATTTTTTTTTTTTTTGACATCAAGAACAGAGGATGTTGATTTTAAGCGCAAAAACGTATATTCTTGTCCTTAAAGGCAACAAGAGCAAGGAGCAGTAACAGTTAATTAAACTTGAAATTTAATTGCCACATCACCAAACATGTTAAGAACAATTTGGTGATTAAAAAAATTCAAATTTCTTGAATTTAAGTAACCAAATTGATAGTTTTAATAACGGAGTGCTTAAAATATGAACTTTCAAATAGTTTTAATAACGGAGTGCTTGATAGTTTCAACATGTTAAGACCTAGTTTGTTGTTGTTGCAGTAAAAATTATTGCAATTAGCAAGTCTGACATGGAGGAATTATAATTGGCAGAAGTGAATCTATCATCTATATTAATATCAAACAGCAGCAAGCCATAAGTCTTGGATCTGCTGCACTTTCCTTTTCCCATGTGGATATATAATACAAATTAAGAATGTTTGCAAGAGACACTAACATGGTAATTAATTAGAAATGTCATAAACTTTAGAAAAGCTGCTGTAAATAACAGTTGTTGAGGAGAGCCTCAAGCCGAACCGAACACCCCAAAGAGCAGACATGCGGAATAGCCTGATGATACCTACAAGGAATAAGTCAGTGGGGGCGCTGGAGCTTACTCCAGCGTGCCCACTCTGATGGTTAAGTCAGTTCAGGACTTAGGGAGCTTACAAGAAATATTTGTCTTAAAAAGTATGTTCAGTCACCGAATCCTCTTTCCTCATGACTGTCCTTCACAAAGCCCTTCAAGTAACCTCTCCTGATGAGGGATTCAATCTCATTCTTCAAGTCCACACATCCTTCAGTTTCATGACCATGATCCCGGTGAAAAGCGCAATACTTGCTTTTGTCCCTCTCCTAGAGAGAACTCATTTTCTTTGGCCACTTAACTAAGTTTTCTCTCTCTAGTAACATCAATATCTCCCTCCTTAGCCTCTTCAAAGGTGTGTAATACCCAATGCTTTCTGGTGGGCTTCTTCCTCGTGAAAGTTGACCCTTCTCTCTTGACAACCTTTCTCTTTCATCACCGTTGTAGAGATAGAAAAATTTGACCAATTAACTATTGGTTAAGTTGGTTAAATAAATATTTGGGTTTAGTCCATAAGAAAATTTATTTGGATTAAATCCTAATTTGAGCCCAATTAAAAATGTAGTTAAGTTGGCCCACTAAAATTGGCCCAATACTACTTTACAAGGGTTACTAAATTAACCCTAGCTTCCTCTATATAAAGAGGTATCACTTCTCATTTTTAACACAACTGGAAAAAGAATAAAACCCTAGTCTCTTCAAAAGAAAACCTAGCCTCCTTAGAGTGCCACCAAGGCAAGGCAAAGTTCTTCTCAAGCAAAGCAAATCTGAAGCAAAGTTCTTCTCCATCAACAAAGCATTCCAAGCCACCAGCAATCTCTCCAAATTTAAGGCAAGGCAAGGCAAAGTTCTTCTCAAGCAAAACAAATCTGAAGCAAAGTTCTTCTCCATCAACAAAGCAACAACAAAGCCTACGAAAGTTTTCCATCAAATCCCAGTCGATCTACAGAAAGCAACAAGTCTTTGACTCTTTCTCTAAAGATCTGCCTAAATCAATCAGATCTACAAAGAATCAACCACTCCTTTGAAGATCTGTCAAATTAATCTCAAATCTAGCAAATCTGATAACGAGGAATAACAAGCCTTAGACCATTTCTCTCAAATCCACATGAGGAGTAACAAGCCTTCGGCCATTCCTCTCAAATCCATTTCATCGAGATCAAGCTATCAAGCCCTCGAAAACTTCCCAAGGAGATCGAATCAGAGGATTCTCTTTTTTACAGAGAATTGTACCCATTTAATTTTCTTCAAATCAATAAAATCAATATTTTGTTTCATTTATTTTTCTGTCTTTCTTTTCAGACACGAAAATTTGTGTTTACAACCGTCTCTCTTTTTCTTCCCTTTGTCCTCATTTTGATATTTGGCGGCCATTGTTTCCTCAGCATTAATGTACTTTTCGGCTCTCACGAGGAGGTCGGGAAGGGTCTTCAGGGGCTTTTTTGATAGAGATTTGGTGAAGTCCCTATCTCTAACAGCGTTTGTGAAAGTAGCTATGGCCACCATGTGGTCGAGGTCCCTTACTTGGAGGGCTTCCCCGTTGAATTTAGCAACGAAATCTCTCAAGGGCTCGTCCTCCGATTGCTTGAGGGTCATGAGGCTTATAGAGGTTTTCTTATGGCGGATGCTGCTCATGAAATGGCTTGCAAATTGCTGTCCCAACTCTCGAAAGCTACATTTTGGTTTGAGGGTGGAGTACCAAGACCTTGCAGCTTTCTTTAGAGTGGCTGGAAATGCCTTGCACATTATAGCGTCGTTAGCCCCATGGATGGACATATTGGTTTTGAACATCTCTAGGTGATCAATTGGATCTGATGTGCCATCGTAGGTCTCCATGATCGGGAGTTTGAAGCCTTGTGGTGGTAAAGTCTCATCTATCTTCTTGTTGAAAGGGGAACTGCTCAACATCTCTGATTCAAAGAGATGAGGCGTGTTAAGGGTCACTTTCTTTTCCATTGCTTCCATTCTTTCCTTAACATTTTTCAATTGCTTATCTATTTCATCCGCCTCTCTCCTTTTGTTTAGTTTCTCCCGCAAGTCTGGCTTCAACCGCTTATCTATCTTGTCTGCCTCCCTCTTTTGGTTTAGTTTCTCACGCAAGTCTGGAGATTGTGCCATTTCCTGACATTGGGACTTTTCAGACTTTTCATTGAGGACTATGACTTCAGCCTTCGAACTTGAGGGGAAGAGATACTTACTTCGGGATGCAGTGACTGGTAAGGAGGTTGCATCTCCAAGTGATACGCCGAAGATCGTGTTGCATCTTCGAGTCTCCATGTTGGGTCAATACTCGCCTCTTCCGTGACGTGAGGGAAAGCTTGACCTCTAAAAAGACCCTCAATCATTTGCTTTAGGCCTGTGAACTCTTTCCTCAATTTTACCACGTCCTGAGCAACGTCTTCCTCTTGACGTTGGACATCGGGAGTGCTAGAGTTGGCCTCTTCAGTTTGGGTACCGCGTCTTCTCTTCGGTATAGGGGGTTGCACGAGGTCCGTAAGAGCCTTCTTCTTCTTAGAAGAGGTCATTTTGAAGTAGTTAGGTGGACTTGAGTTCGACTCTCAACGAAAGCACCAAATGTTGAGGAAAGCCTCAAGCCGAACCGAACACCCCAAAGAGCAAACACGCGGAATAGCCTGATGATACCTACAAGACAAGGAACAAGTCAGTGGGGGCGCTGGAGCTTACTCCAGCGTGCCCACTCCGATGATTAAGTCAGTTCAGGACTTAGGGAGCTTACAAGGAATATCTGTCACCGAATCCTCTTTCCTCATGAATAGTGATCAAAGATTTAAACATAAGAAAAAAGGAAATTGGAAAATTGGAAAATTGGAAGAGACGTTGGCTTTTGCTTTTTCATTCCGCACAATAGTTTGTCTGTTATTCTCATTGTTTTTAGCATGTTAATTGTAGGTTGTTTCATGTCCCCTCCTAAGACTTGCAACAAAAACACATTCGGTTGGATTACATGACAGCTTGTAATGAACAAGATATTTGATACTAGAAACAAGATCGTGTTGTTTACTGCAGATTATTATTTTTTCCACCAGAAAAGGAAAATGAGACTCAATAATGCTGACCACAAGTTAAACCAAAACTTAACAGCTACAACTGTAATACAGTAATTCAAATAGTGGATACATACATTCAGCCAGCGATGGAATCAGGAAAGATAATCTTCCCTTCTTCTGAATCAGTTTTTGATAACATTTTAAGACTGTGTTTGGGAATGGGGTGAAGTTTGTGACTATATGTATGAATATGATGCAAAAACAAGAAGAAACTTGCAAAAATGATGCAATGCATAATTTCCTTCAAAAGTAGAAATATAAACTGGTTAAAAAAGTGAGCGATAGGTAAGATTAAGATTATGGTAAAAGCATAATAGGCAGATCAAATGTTTCAAGCAAAAACAACCAAATTTATAATACAACTGCATCAACTTCTTTTTATTTTATGTTATTTTTTTGGACAGCCACAGAAACTTCATAAGTTGCTTTTAGATTTACTACTTGGGAAAAAGAGATGAGCTGAAAGAAAGAATTACAGAGCAAAACCACCTTACATGCCTAAGCTAGACTTATTTAGACCCCATGGAATGGCTTCTCTACAGCTTGGTAACTTACAAAACTCAGAAGCTGCAACTGCAATACAATAATTCATCACACAGTTGTTCAAATAGAGGAAATTCTTATACATACAGGCAGCAACAGAATCAAGAAATATTCCTTGTTCTAAATCAGTTTTTGATTGCTAACACTTTTAAGGCTGTGGGATGGGATTGGGTGATATATGTGAATAATAGCGTTGTATGTACAATACAATGATGCAAAAACCTTCTTCCTTTAAAAGATTAAACTTTCCCAAATGTTGCAATGCATAATTTGCTTCAAAAATATAAATATGAACCTGTAAAATAAGTGATTGATATGATAGGTACACATCAAATGTTTCAAAGAGAATGTCATCTACGAGGAAAGCCAAATTCATTAGAAAAGAAAACAACCACCACAACTCCATAAGCTGCTTTTAGATTCTTACACTTAGCAACAAGAGATAATCTGAAAGAAAGAAAAACGGAGCAAACTTATTGTTACATTCGACATACAAAGTAGTAAAACCACACTGCCCTTCCAGAAGGACATTCTATAGAACTGAATAATAACAAAGCAGTTCAATTTCAAACCTCACAAATTACACGTCCAAATGGCTAAATCACATTTCAATTACATTTATTAAACTTAAAATTAAATTTCAAGAACCTTGCCAACCTCGTCCCTAGTTTTCTTCTCAAGAGTGAACGTGCCTCTTCCACTCGTGACAACAAAACCAGTCAGTAATAAAGTTGCACCCAGGCTCTGAACATTCAAGAGCCAAATCTTCACACGGTATGTAACATTTAGAGCATTCAGGGTAGTAATACATCTTCTTGACAAAAGTGGGAGGGTGTGGATAATCTCCATCCTCTTGTTTGTAGATACTCCCAAGTTTGATAAATGGTTCCTCTCCAAGAACACAATTGACGTGAGCAGAAGTATCACAAGTTGCACAATGGTAAAACGAGTGACTCGGATCTTTTGTTTCCTCACAGATGTCACAGTAATGAGTTGCTGAATAGTCATTATTATCACCATAAGTGAGAGCAAGAAGATGTTTCTCATCACATTTGTGTTGAACTCTAGTTGGTAGTGTCATACATACCAAATCCAAAGCGAAATTGAAAACCTTACAATAATATGCCGCGCTTATAACTACACCACAACCATGATACTTCCCTTCATAATCATAATAGAAAAGGAGAGGGTGTGGATGTCCTAGACAATTTACTGGACGTTGAGGTAGACTAGTTACACATTTAAGGCAGATGCGTTCCTTACATTTGTTACATTTTTAGCCAAAGCCATTAGACCAATACCGACATCGTTGACATGTGAAAACATAATCCGAAATAAGGGTGAGCATTTCCACTTGGCAATTATGAAACCAAACTTCTTTCTTCTTAGGCAATTCAGCACAGCCTTTGTGGAGAAAGAAATTACATTCTGATTCCGAACAACGAAAATATGGAGGCGAGATGGGTAATATGCAGCCGTCACAACATTTATCATTGTACTCCACCATTTCAACATTACCTAACATCAAGTTGTGCACATGTTTGAAATGTTTTATTTCTATGGCTTCTCCAGTATCATTTATCTCAATAACAGTGATGGGACACAGTTCTAAACTATCACTAGAGCGTTCATCTTCATCTTCGTTTTCATCAACCACATAATAAAGGACTTTATTCTTTGCCGCACAATTCACGTGGACAGTAATTTTGCAATCTGAACAGTTGTAACAACCGAAAGTTGTATTGACTTCATCAAGACAAACTATGCAATCCCAACTCTCAAAATTTTCTTTTTCTATGAAATAGGTGTGAAAATTTTGATGTTCATGAAACCTACTTTTGATAATACGAGGCAATAAAATGCATTTTTGATGTACTATAATTTCACATGTGCAACATAAGTAAGCAACACCATTTCCTTCAGTACCACAAGCATCACAGATGAATGGGGCTCGTTTCCTAAACAAGGTGAATGGGTGTGGATGACTTTTATCTTCAATGATGGGTGTGGGCAATGCACATTGGATGTGAAGAACAAACTTGCAAGGCAAACAACAATAAACAAATCCTCGTTGTTTAACGGTTAATTGGCATATCTCGCAAGAAAGCGATTCGAACATGAGAAATTGTAGAAGAAGAGGATGTTTGCAGTGGCACCTATGGTTGATTTTGAGAGGTAACTCAACACATTTCTTATGTAGATTAAATCCACAATTAGGAGAAAAATATACAAAACTGGCTAATGGTTCCCAACACCCAAAGCAGTCACCAAGATTTTCAAGTTGCTTATCAGTTTTAGTGGTTGGATCTTCAGAAGCAACATGTTCAAGCTCTTTCAAATTGCTTTGAGTTATACGTAAATAACGCACATTTGATATGAAAGTCAAATCCACAAGAGCAATGATAAAGGAACCTATCACCACTTTTGTCACAAAAATCGCATCCCCAGCCCCCGGAAGGGTAAGGAGAATTTTGCAAAAGAACAAGAGGATGATTGTGATGATAAGGGTGACTAATTTCTAAGGGAGCCTCAGCACATACCTTGTGGAGATAAAACCCACTGCACTCCGCACACCTAAAACGTGGAGCTGATGGCAACACCTCCTCCCCACACCTAAAGCAGCAAGCTTCTTCTTCTTCTTCACTTTGATTGTTCTGCTCATCATCTCCCTCATTCAACAATATCAGAGGATGCTCATTACCAAAATTTACCAACACTCCAGCCATCTCTCCTTTCTATTCCTTTCTGGTCTTAAGCTCAAACTCCAATAGCAGAGAAACAATGGAAACCAATACAAGACCAAAATGAATGAGAAGTTTGATTTGAATGTTGCAATGTCCAAAGTTTGGGAATCTGAAGCAAGGTTCCTTATCAGATTTGAAATTCAAGGAAACTTAAAGGTCAATGTTCATCTTTTATTCTTATTATATACTCCCTCTGTAAGTCCCCTTCTAGAAGCTTTCTTTGTCTCAATTTATAAGTCCATTTATCAATTCCAATGCATATTTTTTAGCTATTTCCAAAACTATCCTTGGTAGTTAAGAGGATGAGTAGGAGGAGAGAGAATTAGTGGGGAAAAAGAACAAGGGTAAAAATAGAAGATAAAGGTAAAAGTACATAAAATTTTGTGTCATAACTAATTTTCTTAATCTTGATGATATAGTTAAAATGGACTTATATAATGGGACAGAGGGAGTATAATATGACTACACTTGACACTATTAAAATCATATTATTAATATAAATAAATAAATAAATCAGATTGGATCAAGGTTAAGTAGAAATATATAATCAATCCCCAGTCAGGTAAGCCCGAATAGAAACACAGTTGGCCTACAAGCATTGCATGAGCAACGACTCGGTAGCCCAATTCAAATGGATGCTTCAGCCATTTGATGGCAATTGCTTAATCCACAATGGAAAAGGCTTAATGCCCAAATGGTCTCTTGAACTATTACAAAAGAACAACTTTCTCCCTAAACTTTTTTTTACCCTCTTGCCCCATAAAGTTAAAAAACATGAATATAAATTTTAGCAGAAAAGTTCATCCATTTTAGCAGCTTTTATAGCAAAAATTGAGTGCTTAATAAAATATGAACTTTCAAATAGTTAAGTGACTAATAATATAATTTATTAAGAAATTAAGAATATAAATTCCTCCTTGAATGTACTGCAAGATGAGTTTTTTAAATTATTTTATAGGTAAACTCTATATTCTTTGAAATTTTCCCTTTAAATAATGGTTTTCCTAATCTTCTTGACAAAAGTAGTTCAAAGTCAAAACAAGACAAAAATATGGTACTTAGTAAATTGAGAAAGGAAAAAATTTACCACAAATAATTTACAGTAATTCATTGCATTTCATAGGCTCTTACGTCTTCTAGGCCATTCTAAGTTCTAACATCTGCTGTTACGTCATCGCGTTTCTTTCTACTTTTTTTCCTCATTATTAATACACCCAACCCAAGTCTTCTTACCCCCTTTTCTACCTACCGTTTAATAGTCAACAGACACTTGTGCAACTTCCTCAATACAACACTCCCAGCAACTCCACTCCACCGATTCCAGCAACTCCAGATAATCTGCTCACTCTCACAACCGAAACATGGCAACTGCTGCAAAAGTAGGGAGAATCAAGCTGGGTTCTCAAGGCCTGGAAGTGTCAGCTCAAGGCCTTGGCTGCATGGGGATGTCAGCTTTTTACGGTCCTCCAAAGCCTGAATCTGACATGATTGCTCTAATCCACCATGCTATTAACTCTGGGGTTACCCATCTCGATACTTCTGATATTTATGGTCCCCATACCAATGAAATCCTCCTTGGAAAGGCCTTGAAAGATGGTGTTCGAGACAGGGTCGAGTTGGCTACCAAGTTTGGTATAAACTATTCCGATGGCAAGAGCGAAATTCGCGGTGACCCATCTTATGTGAGGGCCGCCTGTGAAGGAAGCTTGAAGCGTCTGGGTGTTGATTGTATTGATCTTTATTATCAACATCGAATTGATACCAAAGTTCCCATTGAAGTCACGGTTTGTCATTGGCTTTTCTCCCCCTTAAATTTTCTTCCCTCTTTTTTTTTTTAATTGATTGATTGTTGTTCGATTTTGTGATTACCCAGATGGGAGAACTTAAGAAACTGGTCGAAGAAGGTAAAATAAAGTACATAGGTTTATCTGAGGCTTCTGCTTCCACCATTAGAAGGGCACATGCTGTTCATCCCATTACTGCTGTGCAGTTGGAATGGTCCTTGTGGAGCAGAGATGCTGAGGCTGAAATTATTCCTACTTGCAGGTTAATTGTTTATAATAAGACTTGTAAACATTTGTTTTTTTGGTTGAAAAATTAGTAATTTTGAATTTCTTATATATTCTAATGTGATTGCTTGTAAATTATACATTTATTAGGGAGCTTGGAATTGGGATTGTTGCTTACAGTCCTCTGGGAAGAGGATTCCTTTCATCAGGGCCTAAAATAGTAGAATCTTTTTCCGATCGTGACTTCCGAAAGGTTAGTCAACTAAGCTGTTTCTGTTTAACTTTGCAATTTGCATGATAGTTCTTACTTCTTAAGAAATATCATTGTCTGTTACTTTTAAATGTGATAGAATTTCTGAAGGAAATTTAATTATAATTTCTGAATTAGAGAAGATTCATAAATACTTTCACAAGAAAGTTATGAAGTTTCAATGCATGGCAATAGTTTTTCCTTGTGTCTAACAAAACTAATTTGATGCTTAAGTTGTTCTGGTACACTATCATTGCTAGCTTACTACTTACTGAAGATATCCCAATTTTAGTCTAGATGTGCCTCAATGCTAGAGATCTTCTTCTTTTTAAATTTAAGTTGGGTTTTTTTGTGAATTGAATTTCTTTACATGTTGTCATGTTAGTCTTTGTTCTCCATCAGTCTAAACCAAATTTGAGTATGTTCATAACCTTTAGTTTTTTTCCAAAATGTAAACATGTTGAGTAGTGATTTTCACTAGCTTGTGCTTAATAACAGAGGGCTAAAGATGCCAGCATTTCTTGATCCGTTAATTAATGTCTTAAATCCTAAATCTGTATCACATTATTTACCACAAATGATGGTCTGTTTGGTGATTGTATCTATCTATCTATCTATCTATCTATCTATCATGACAAGATCATTTCAAATGAATTTCAATTGTCACAGTTTTTACCAAGGTTCCAACCTGAAAATCTTGAGCACAACAAGCGCCTCTTTGAGCGAGTTAATGAGATAGCGGCAAAGAAGGGGTGCACTCCATCACAGCTTGCGTTGGCTTGGGTTCATCACCAAGGGAATGATGTCTGCCCCATTCCGGGAACCACCAAAATTGAAAACTTCAATCAGAACGCTGGCGCTTTGTCGATTAAATTAACGCCTGAAGAGATGTCAGAGCTAGAATCCATTGCTTCAGCAGATGCTGTGAAGGGAGACAGATATGGTGGGGCTAGCGCTACCTACAATCAGTCCGAAACTCCTCCCTTATCTTCATGGAAACCCTGAATGAGGCATACGCAATCACAATGATACAATTTTCCTGATGAGTTATGGACTTAAAATGTAGTAACACTTTGGATTTTGTGTTTTTAAGTATTCCGAGAATAAATCTTCTGTCAGAACTCAGAAGTAGAATTAACAGGTCTTTTGGTGATGGAGTTCAAATTTATACAGAAGCTATATAGTAATTTTTCCAGTTCAAATTGTCCGTTCCAAGGTAATTAAGCAATTTTCATAATGAGCTATGGACCTTGCCAATGTAATTCCTCTGAGATGCTCATGAACGGTATTTCAACGTTCTTCTTTCCATCATGGACGGGTGAGGTGTCTCAAATTATAAGAGTTAGGGGGGCAAAATGTTCTCATTTTAAAAGTTTAGGGACATAAAGACTAATAAACAATATTTTAATCATTTGTTCCATTTAATTAATCGTTTAGCACTTCTTCTTATTCTTCTTTCTTTTTTTCTTTTTTTTTTTTGAGTAGACTACTATTCAAAGTTTCAATTCAAACATACAAGTCAAAACAATAAAATACGAAAAATGAAGGAAAAAAATCCACAATTTATGTTTCATAGGCTCACGTCACGTGTCTGGCCATTATAAGTTCGATATTTTCCTCTTTAATAGTAATATACACCTTATAAAAAGTCTTACGCTTTCGACCTACCACTTAAAACTTCTGCAACTTCCTCAAGACAACAGCACTTTCAGGAACTCTGCTATTTCCATTGTCCAGCAAATTTAAGCTGTTCATAACTGAAACATGGCAACTGCAAAAGTAGGGAGGATCAGACTGGGTTCCCAAGGCCTGGAAGTATCAGCTCAAGGCCTTGGGTGCATGGGGATGTCAGCTTTCTATGGTCCTCCGAAGCCTGAATCCGACATGATTGCTCTCATCCACCACGCTATTAACTCTGGGGTTACCCATCTTGACACCTCTGATATTTATGGTCCTCATACCAATGAAATCCTTCTTGGGAAGGCCTTGAAAGATGGTTTCCGAGACAGGGTCGAATTGGCTACCAAGTTTGGTGTTAACTTTTCCGATGGCAAGAGTGAAATTCGCGGCGACCCTGCTTATGTGAGGGCCGCCTGCGAAGGTAGCTTGAAGCGTCTGGGTGTTGATTGTCGTGATCTTTATTATCAGCATCGAATTGATACCAAACTTCCCATTGAAGTCACTGTTAGTCCTTGACTTTTCTCTTTTTTTCCTTTTCTTTTTATATGTTCTTATTGATAGCTGCAATTGATTTTGTGTTTACCCAGATGGGAGAACTTAAGAAACTAATTGAAGAAGGTAAAATAAAATACATAGGTTTATCTGAGGCTTCTGCTTCCACCATAAGAAGGGCACATGCTGTTCATCCCATTACTGCTGTGCAGTTGGAGTGGTCCTTGTGGACTAGAGATGTTGAGGCTGAAATTATTCCGACTTGCAGGTTAATTGTTTATAATAAGACTAACATTTCCTGGAAAAAAAAATTGAAATTCTTATTCTAACATGGACCATGGTTACTTGCACATTAATACTTTATTAGGGAGCTTGGAATTGGGATTGTTGCTTACAGTCCTCTGGGGAATGGATTCTTTTCATCAGGGTCTAAAATAGCAGAAACTTTTTCTGAGGGTGACGTTAGAAAGGTTAGTAAGCTATTTAATTTTCCATTTGGATCATTATTGTTCATAAGAAATAATTGCCTGTTACTTTTACATATGATCGAATTTCGTAAGGAAGAAACAAGTATAATATCTGAATTTAGAGGAAATTAATACAAATACTTCCACAAGAAAGTTCTGAAGTTCCAATGCATGACAATAGTTTTTCTTATGTCTAAATGCTTAAGTTGTTGTGGTATGATTTTCCTTTTTGTTAGCTTACTCCTTATTTAAGATGTCCCAATTTTAGTGTATTATAAATGCCTCAATGCTAGCAATCTTCTTCTTTCTAATTTAGTTGGCCTTTTCTGTGAATTGAATTTATTCAAATGTTGGTGTTTACTGTCTGTATTCTTCATTAGTCTATAATAACTGTGCACTGGGTAAAGGAGGACTAATTTAGAAACATAATTTGAGTATGTTCATAACCATTAAGAATAGGCTTTTCCAATATGCAGGCATGTTGAGTAGTAATCTTTCAACAGAGGGCTAAATATACGATCCGTTGATTAATGCTTTTAATCTTAAATCTGTATCAGTATTATTTACCACAAATGATGGTCTGCCATGCTGATTGTCTCTGACACGGCCATTTCAAATGAATTTTCAAATTTCACACAGTTTTTACCAAGATTCCAACCTGAAAATCTTGAGCACAACAAACGCGTCTTTGAGCGAGTTAATGAGATAGCGGCAAAGAAAGGGTGCACTCCCTCACAGCTTGCATTGGCCTGGGTGCATCACCAAGGGAACGATGTCTGCCCCATTCCGGGAACCACCAAAATTGAAAACTTCAATCAGAATATTGGAGCTTTGTCAATTAAACTAACACCTCAAGAGATGTCAGAGCTGGAATCCATTGCTGCCACTGTGAAGGGAGACAGATATGGCAGCACTATCGCAACCCATCTTCAATCTGAAACTCCACCCTTGTCTTCATGGAAATCCTGAACGAGACATATCACATATGCTTTCATAAATTTATAATGATAAAATCTTCATATGATGAGTTATGGTCTTAAATGTAACACCTTGTACTTTTGTGTTTTAATTATTCTTAGAATAAATCTTCTGTCCAAAAGTATAGTTGAAAGGTGTTCTGCTATAGGGTGCAAATTTGACAGAAGCTATATAATGTTTTTATTTGGTATACTTAATTTAAATAGCAATATAATTCAAAAAAAAATTTAAATAGCAATATATTATTTACTTTTTATTAATTCCGAGCCTAGTCTAGCTAGAACATCTTCCTGTGACCTGTGACAAATATTGGCAATTTTTAGCCAAAAAAAAAAAGGCAATTTTGTTTTCTTTCTGTTTTTTGGTGAAAACAATTTTGTTTTCATAGAACTTTGAACAGAAATTCTTTCGAAAATTTGGGTGAAAAGAACCATGAATTTATTATTAAACTGAAGAAGTCAGTGTTAGGGCCAAAAATGAAAAGTTAGGGTAAAATAGAGCAAAATTTTCATAATTCTTTAACCCAAAAATAAAAATCATCATTTATTTATAGATGTGATATATATACTATATATTATTTTTAGTAGCTATGAAAATTACTTAAAAGCCAAATTGAGGATTAATGTGGTGGTTCCTTTTGTTTTTTTTTTTGTCTCTTCTCACCTTTTGGGTAACTAAAAAGGCCCTCGATGAATTTGCTCCTTTACTTTTTCTGCTGTCCTTTTCTGTAATTTACTATTTTTATATTTATGATTAAGTGTGTTTTAATTACATATTAATTGTGTGGATATTAGGATTTATCGGTTCAACTCCTCTACTGGAATTCCAAAGGACTGGTGCTATAAATGTATCTTCAATAATGGTTGATTCATGGGTAAACTATTGACATTCAAGTTCTGTTTTCCTTTCGTCTTCATTTTTCTTCTTCCCTAACATTTCTCTGAATTGGTTTCACATGGACTCCGTTCTGTTTCCTAAAATTTCCAAATGGACGTTGATAAGATCCTTCCATTTAATTTAGCAGCGTCTTAGGATGACATAACCTAAAGTGGAGGGCTCTCACTTCTCACCGTAACATTTTGAGGTAAATCTGGATTTATTTGGATTTATATTATAGTTAGTCAATGCTAAGTACAATTATTTTGTGATGCATTGTGTAAATTACATATGTTCCTGCAAATGCTCTCAACTAATTCAATTTTCCTACACAACTATACATGCTCCTTGACTACAAAAAATTAGACATTCCTTATGCAGAAGCCAAATTCTTTCACCTACCCAAGTTCATTAATTCAACAAGAGCAATCAAGATTAAAAAATGACTGCAGCGTACTATGCTTTTTTTGGATGATCAACATACATTTCAAGCAACAATTAATATTAACTTTATTTTGATAAATTCTCTAGAGATTGAGAAGTAGAAATATTAACTTTATTTTGATGAATTACCTAGAGATATAGTAGAATTAAGATAATGCACTTTTAGAATGAAAGAGATGTCATGTGTTTTGCTTTATATATGCGAATTATTTGTTTCGATGTATGAGTTTCTCCTAACTGATTAACTTACAGTTAATGCAATATCTTCTTACTAACTGACTTAAACAACTACAAAAAAATATAGTCCTAATAAGAATATGACTGCAGCGTAAGCGCATACCGCTTGTATTCATTAACTTTGTTGAAAAAGTGAACTGCTGTGGAGTGGGGACAATGAAGTCATTATCCCCACTCAAGAGTCAAGTTGAAAAAGTGAACTGCTGTGGAGTGAGGACAATGAAGTCATTATCCCCACTCAAGAGTCAAGTCAAGAGTGTGAATGCACCCAGGCCCAGCTGCAGCCTGCTGCAGAAAGCTAAAAACAAAATGTCAAAAACACATTTAGCAGCAACACTAGAACTCCATTGCTGTAACTTGTTATACTAAAGTGCTTTTCACTTCTTATCTGTCAAAGACTTGAGAGAAAGAAAGAAGAAATGGAAAGGAAGATTAGAAGAATAAAGCTGGGCAGCCAAGGCCTAGAAGTATCAGCGCAAGGGCTTGGGTGCATGAGCATGTCAGCCTTCTACGGACCACCCAAGCCTGAACCCGACATGATCAACCTCATCCACCATGCCATCAATTGCGGAGTCACTTTCCTCGACACTTCCGATGTTTATGGTCCCCATACCAATGAAATTCTCCTGGGAAAGGCCTTGAAAGATGTCAGAGTCAGAGACAGAGTTGAATTGGGTACTAAATTTGGTGGTTGTATTGTGAATGGCAAGCGGGAAGTCCGGGGTGATCCTGCCTATGTGAGGGAGGCTTGCGAGGGTAGCTTGAAACGCCTTGGGCTGGATTGTATTGATCTTTATTATCAGCATCGGGTTGACACTAGGGTACCTATTGAAGTCACGGTCGGTTTGATTTCTGATCTGCTCTTTGCATATGTTTTTTGTTTTTGATTTTAATTGAAGGGGAAAAAGTTTATTTGCTTTTAGGTAGAATTAATTAAATGTTAAAAAAAATTATGGGTGTTGTGTTTTCCCAGGTGGGAGAATTGAAGAAACTAGTTGAAGAGGGTAAAGTGAAGTATATAGGACTATCTGAGGCCTCTGCTTCAACTATCAGAAGGGCACATGCTGTTCATCCCATAACTGCTGTGCAGTTGGAATGGTCCTTGTGGGCTAGAGATGTTGAGGAACAAATAATTCCTACTTGCAGGTTAACAACCATGGATGAGAATATTAAGACTTAGAAATGTTCTTTGAATCAATAGTTCCAAATTCCATGTCTTATATATTTATAGTCATTTCTCAGGGAACTTGGCATTGGAATTGTTTCCTACAGTCCACTTGGGAGAGGATTCTTTTCATCAGGGCCTAAATTGGTGGAAACTTTTTCTGATGGTGACTTCAGGAAGGTTCGTTCCTATAACAATCTTTGCTTTCTGTCCTTAATTAAGATTTTGTGTTTCTTGATCTTTAGGCAGGCATATCAAGTTTTAGGATTAGGGCATCAATTCAAAGTGCTAATAAGTAGTTTGCTTTTGTATGGTTTCTGGCTACCTGCTAAGAGTCTTTAATTTTCAATTGCCACAGTTTCTTCCAAGGTTCCAACCTGAAAATCTAGACCATAACAAACACCTCTTTGAGCAAGTTAATGAGATGGCCAAGAGAAAAGGGTGCACCCCATCACAGCTTGCATTAGCCTGGGTCCATCATCAAGGAGATGATGTCTGTCCAATACCTGGAACCACCAAAATTGAAAACCTGAATGAGAATATCAAGGCTTTATCTGTTAAACTAACACCAGAAGATATGGCTGAACTAGAGTCCATAGCTTCAGGAGATGCTGTAAAAGGAGACAGATATGCCGACACTGTCCCAACCTACAAGAACTCAGATACCCCACCCTTATCTTCATGGAAACCTGTTTGAGAGAATGCTTTTTGTGATATACAGAATCTTCTACATGAGCTGCTATTCACTTGGTATTTGTAATAATTAAGTTCTTTTGCTATGTTCTGAGCATATCAAATATCAAATGTCGGTATGATCCACACAAACTGAGAACTTTGTTGTGAGTTTTATCTTTTTGATATGTAAACATGTTTTTAAAGATTAATTTGAGGAGTAGAGTTTGAATAATTTCTCTGTGTCTGCTCAACTTGTTCCACAGCCCTTGTTAAATATTTCGGCATTTGCAGGTTTGTCAGGCATTAGACTATTTTCTCTTCATTATACTTTGATGTTAAGCTTGTTGGCTATGATGGGTTTTAACTGTCATAACATCCTTGTATCTAGTTTATCCAATGCTATTTCCAAGGATTTTATCTAGTTAGAAGCCAAGGAAGCTCCATTTTCATGAGATTTCAATACCAATGAAACATAACAACATATTATATCAGAAAATGTGTGACATTGGCTACAACTATATTTCACATATACCTCAGGAGTACAAAGATGATCAAGCATCTGTTAATTCGGTATAAAGGAAAAGAAACAAAATGGAGATCATTTCAGGAGATTGTTTCTTGCTCCTCAATCCACAATGCTAGTCAGATAAGTAAGCAATGTATAGTTTTTTTCCCCTCTAATCTTCTATATCTGTGCTTATCTTTGTTGGTTAATGGTTACAGCCTCTAAACCTTTAAACCTTAATTGTTAGACTTTAAAGGTTAAAGCCTAAATGAGCATTTAGATAAAGTTTAGGCCTAAACAGAACTGAATATTTAGCCACACCAAAATTCAGGATGTGGGCCGTAATATCCTTATATTATATAAGTCTAAACTTCAAAAACCATGACGTGAAATATTTGAAATACCCTTTTTAATTTTAAAATTTTAGTATTCCTTTAAAGAGTAAACATGTATCTTTATTTCATTTAGATTAATTAATTATTCAAAAATCTTGATTTGAAATATTTAAAATACCTTTTTTAATTTTAAAATGTTAGTATTCCTTTAAAGGGTAAACATGTATTTTTATTTCATTTAGATTAATCAATTAATTATTATGGAGTAATTGTTCAAATAAAAGATCCACTTTTCTTTAAAAAAGAAAAAAAATCCACTTCGTTACCAAAATTTTTTAATTTTAAAGGGTAAACATGTATTTTTATTTCATTTAGATTAATTAATTATTCAAAAATCTTGATTTGAAATTTTAAAATACCTTTTTTAATTTTTAAATTTTAGTATTTCTTTAAAGGGTAAACATGTATTTTTATTTCATTTAGATTAATCAATTAATTATGGAGTAATTGTTCAAATAAAAGATCCACTTTTCCTAAAAAAAAAACCTCACTTCGTTACCAAATTTTTTTTTAAAAAATAAACAACTTACATTGATATTAGAATATTCGTATATCATTATGTGCTAAACAAAAAAAAAAAAGTGCTCCAAAGTTCAAAGTTCCGGACGACAAGAAAATTAAATAATTATGTTACTTTAAATAAATTATCAACTAAATTGAATTTTACTTTTTACCATTAAATAGGATAGAGTATTACCCTCTTTGTTTCTCATAATTTTGGAATAAAGTCAATGATTTTTTTAGATTTGAATATTTTTCACTACAATATATCACTAATGTTCTGAACCGGTTAGTTTAACTCTTTTTATTATATACTTTTGGTTTTACAAATATTTATGTCACAATTGAATTTTTCTTAGAAATTTATTATTAATTTGTTATTGATCATAAAATTCTTTCCTAAAAATAAATTCATTTGATTTTAATTTATAAAGCCAATTTGGTTTTTAAAAAAATCTAAATACCCTTATAAATTTTTAAAAAGTTACATAAAATTGAATAAATATAAAAGTTTGAATAGTCTTAAAATAATAATAAAAAATATTTAATATTAAATATTAAATACTAAAAAGTTCAATCCATTTTTTTGAAAGATTACAATTTCGTTTGAAGACCAATAAATCAATATATCATTCATTCATTATTTTTATTCCATTCTATTAGCTTAATCACATTCAATTTTACTTCAAACTATCATAGATACGCATTGGTAACATATAAATTCAATTTCTCAATCACCAAAAGAAAGGACCAATGAATTAGTAATTAGGATTTTCAAACCAATTTGTATATTGGTGTATCTGGTTGAGTTGGGAGATTTGTTTCATATTAGGGAGATTGAAAATTGAAATGGTGAAATTAAGTATGGTGGTGTTAGATTAAAATTACAATAAGAATATAACATATTGAAAATCATTGTGAAAGATCAACAGATCATCATATACACGTATAAAAAGGTAATGAAATTGCCTTTCAAGAAAAAATAATGAAATTAATGTCCTAATTCTATAAGAATTTTAACTAACCATCCATCTACATATAAATAAACTAAGCTCAATATATTTTATTATAATATTTATTTAATTATCCATTATAACTCCATTCGTAATCTTAGAAAAGAAAATTAGTAACCTTAATTTTCCATTCTTGAAATATTACAAAGTTACTAAAGATGCAAGGTTACTAAAATGATATTTATAATATGAATGTATAATATTTATGTAAGGATGTAAGATATAATAAGGTTATTGCATTTCTTGATAATATTATAGTTTAGCCTTTTTTTAGTAACTATAAATAAGAAATTTGATAATTAAGATTTCTAAGAATGTGAGGTTATAGAATTAGTCATTAGTATTATAAAATTTTCTATAATCATTAGTTTTTTTTTTGGGATAACTATAATCATTAGTTTTCTTTTTTGTATCCTTAGATTAAAAATTAGTAACCTTTGTAATTGATGAAAGTTTAAAGATTATTTAGTAACTATAGAATAAGAAATTTGATGACAAAAAATACTAAGAATGTAATGTTATTGAATTAGTTGATGATATACTTTTTTAAAATGTAAGATTACTGAATTTACTAATAGCATCATTATTGTTTTGATAACCTTTAATTTGTTTTTAGTAACTTTAATTAGATAGGAGATTGGTAATCTTCATTATTGACGGAAAACCACTAAAAGAATCTAAGGTTACTAAATTCTTTGATAGTATCATAACAATTTTAATAACTTTTGTAGCTCTTAGAAGTAAAATAATAAAATATTAAAATTTGTAATCTTCATTATTGATAAAAAGTTTTAATTTTTTATGTTTTAGCTTTACTAGTATTTAATATAAGAGATAACGTATCAGTCGAAGTCTTTCTTGAATGAATTATTTCCACACATTATTTCTACGATTTTGAATTTTCAGTCAAAGTCTTTTTTTTTCATTAATTTTCATGATACCTGCCCTGTTTCCACCTACTGGCATTCTTGAAAATCTATTCCAAAGCAGAGAGAAACAAGAGATTTGAAATTAAAGGAGTGAGAGAGATTAATAGGAACATGGCTGAGGTGGCTGTGAACATGGTTATGGAGAGGTTAATTACATTGCTCAGTGGGGATGGGGAACTTGTAAGGGGTATCCATAAAGAAATTGAAGACCTGAAAATTGAGTTAGAGTTGATCACATCTTTCTTAAAAGAAGCAGATTTAAGAGCTTTTAGAGAAGATGGGAACAATTTTGGAGTGAGAACATGGGTGAAACTTTTAAGGGAAACAACTTATAGAATAGAAGATGCCCTCGATGACTATACCCTTCATGTAGCCAATTATAGCAACAACCAGCAGCAGCATGGTTTCAACCTCAACAATCTCTTGTCTAAAGCAGCTTCTTTCCTCAAGAGTATGAAGAAACGTCACCAGATAGCATCAGAGCTTCAAGATATCAAAGCATCTGTTTGTGAAATTGGGCAAAAGAGAAAAAGATATGGGTTTAACATCTCAGAAAAAGTTGCTGCAGGGAATAATCATGATCCTCGAGTTGGTCTGCAGTTTGTGGCTGATGATGCAATTGTGGGCATTGAGTCTCATAGAAATGAGTTGGCTAAAAAATTGGTATGTGGATCATCCACAAGGACAGTCATTTCGCTTGTGGGTATGGGGGGCATTGGCAAGACTACTCTTGCTAGAAAACTTTATGAGGACCAAACTCTGGTTGGACACTTTGATTGCCATGCTTGGATCACAGTGTCTCAATCATTCAAGGTGGAAGAGCTATTGAGGACTATGTTGAGACGATTTCACGAGGCAAGGAAAGAGTTACCTCCCATTGGGATTGACCAAATGGATGAAGAGGAGCTGATAATCAAATCTAGAATATATTTACAAGATAAGAGGTATGTTATTGCTTTCGATGATGTGTGGAACGAGGATTTTTGGCGAAATATTGAATATGCTTTGTTAGATAATAATAAAGGTTGTAGGATTATGATCACAACAAGAAATGCCAAGGTTGCAGAATTTTGTAACAAGTCTTCACTTGTTCATGTCCATGATTTGAAACCTCTGCCTCTAGAATTGGCTCAACAACTCTTATGTAGAATAGCATTCCAATTTGATCTAGAAAAGCAATGCCCTGTTGAATTGAAGGATTTATGTGTTGATATTGTGAGAAAATGTCAAGGGTTGCCACTTGCTATTGTAGCCATTGGAGGCCTTTTATCAACCAAAGGCAAAGATGTATTACAATGGGAAAGCTTGAATAATAGCCTGAGTGCCGAGTTTGAAACCAATCCCCATCTTACATATATAAGGAAGATACTTTGTTTCAGTTACCTTGATCTGCCTTATTATCTCAAATCATGTTTCTTGTATTTGGGCATGTTTCCTGAAGATTATTCAATTAGTTGTGGGAGACTAATTCGGTTGTGGATTGCACAAGGTTTTGTCAAAAGAAAACAAAGGGCAAGTTTGGAACAAGTTGCAAAAGAATACTTAACCGAGCTCATTCATCGTAGCTTGGTTCAAGTCGAATGGATTGATTCCATGGGAAGAGTTAGAGAATGTCGAGTGCATGATTTGATCCGGGAAGAAGTCATACTTTCCAAGTGGGAAGAATTGAATTTGGTTCAAACTTGTCCAAGAGATTTGATGAGATGGAAGGGCACAGCTCGACATATATCAGTACACAGTAGAGCAGATAATTTTCCAGGGAGAAGTAGCATTAGCAAGTCAGAATCTCATTCTGTCATTGTCTTTGAGGTGGATGATTTACCTGAATCTTTATTCAATGTGTTGCTCACAAATTTCAAGCTGCTAAAAGAAATAGATTTTAAAGGAGTTCCCCTGAATTGTGTGCCAGAGGAGATAGGGAACTTGTTGCATTTGAGATACTTAAATCTAAGAGACACAAAAGTGAAGATGCTCCCAAAGTCCACTGGTAAATTGCACAATCTCCAAACTTTGGATCTAAAACGTTCCCGTGTACGCGAATTACCAGCTGAGGTGAACAATCTTTGTAATCTACAATATCTTGCAGCTTACTATACAATATATGATAAAAGTTCCAATCTTGATCGTCGACAAGGGGTGAAGATGAGTTACAGCAGTTTTGCAAATTTAGAGTCTCTGGAAAAGCTGTTTAGTATAAATGTGGAAAGACAGGAAGGAGATGAGCTCTTTTTGGAGCTGGGAAGGTTGAAGCAATTGCGGAAACTAGGAATTGCTAAGCTGAAGCCAAAGCATGGGGTGACATTATGTGCTGCTATACAAGAGATGCAACACCTTGAATCATTGAGCATAACCTCAATAAAAGATGATGAGTTTCTTCAACTGCAATCAATGTCTTATCCTCCCATTTCCCTTCAAAGACTCTGCCTACGAGGGCGATTAACAAGGTTGCCAAATTGGATTTCTAAGTTGAACAACTTAGTTAGAATTGGCTTACACTGGTCTAGAATATGTGATGATTCACTTAAAATCCTTGGAGTTCTCCCAAACCTACTCAAGTTTCAACTCACCAACGGATATGAAGGAGATGAATTGCACTTTGAAAAGGGATACTTTCAGAAACTCAAGGAACTATCACTTCGTTTGTTGAGTGGATTGAATAAGTTGATAATAGATGAAGGAGCACTGCCTTGCCTTGAAAGTTTATCAATCGGTCCGAGTCCAAACTTGGAGGAGTTGCCATGGAGTATTTGTCATTTGAAGAGCCTTCAAACTTTAACATTTCATAACATGCCAAATAGCTTTGGCCGAAGGTTGCTACCTAATGAAGGACTAGATTATTGGAAAGTTGAGCATGTACCAAATGTTGTTTTCTATTGCACCAATGGACCAACGCAATGTTATGCCTTCAAGCTTGGTGACCAACGCCTGCCACAGGTTCTGCGTTGAACCAAATACCCCAAGGTTTTTGTTCTAAACTTCTAATTCATGATATCATCAGAATTTGCCTACTTTTTTCTTCTTTTGAACATGGGCAAAGGCCTTTTAAGCAATATAATCGTTTCTCAAAATATTGAAGAAAAAAATATTTTTCATTTTTGCAGAATCATAATTAATTACACCATTTTGCTTTTTCTCACTAGTAAATCAGAAGCAAAGAAAACTACTCAAAAACGTACATATTTTAAAATTTGTTCCTCTTTAACTATCTTCTGAAACCAAACCGAGGCGAGCGATTTTTTCTGATGCGACCTTTATTTGTCAATTTCAAATAATATTTGAATATCCATAAATTTCTCAAAAAAACAAAAAAAAAACATGTAGATACTTTTCCCTTAAACTAAGCATTGTCTATTCATTTAATTTGAGCTTGTGATTCAACAGGTTGAGATGTGAATCTATGGACTATTGAAGCGGCAAGTGATTGGCTCAAATTCGTTAGTCTAAACTGCAGGACATTCTGACAAGATTTGCTCAATTGCTTCCTCCAGTCAGAAACAGGTATATGTTTACAAACTTAGATCCTTTTAACATTTACTAATTACAAACTCATTGTGAAATTTACCTATGAAGAGAATTTAGCTAAGGAATTCTAAACATCTTTCTTTGATGGAAACAGAGAAAGTTATGGAGAAATTGAACTAAAGCTCCTTGGCAAACAACAATAACGATTTCAGAAAATATACATAAAGAAGATCTTAGACATAGTGTTTATTCTGATTGTTTCCTTTTTTTATAGTAACTCTTTCGTATATGACTGTTGATTGAAACCAATTATTTGTGTAAAAGTAAAATAATGTTTGGGTTTGGCAGGATTATTTCATTGATGCTCCTCTTTTCTTAGCAAGTCTGTTGCATTTTCTCAGCATGTTGCTTCATTAGGAAATAATATTGTTGTTCAGTGTTCACATTGCTGCTGGTGCAGCCTCAAGGTCAGTCAATCAGAAACACCCTGACATTTCTTCAGGATCAGGCCAGTCTAGGCAAATGACCGAGTGTTTTATGCTTTCTCAGCCTATTCATTTTTGGTAATAATCCTTATTTTGTTTATGTTGTACCAGCATCGGGATTCGGGATAATAAACACCTTCAAATGAGGATTGATGCTCAAGGAAATATGTGCAGCAAATACTGGACAAAGCAGAGGATAGTACCGAATATTTTGGAATTCTATGGGAACATGGGAAGCATGGAAACAATAGATTTTGCTTACCAATTGAATTTTTCATCTTTAGAGGAGTAGCAGTCCATACCGGCATATATAACAAGCTGCAACTATGGAGAAACTAACAATGGAAGAACTTTGAGAGTCCCATGCTATTTTTTAACAGGTTTGTAGTATTTTACATCTATTTATGGTAATTTTAAGAATTTTGATGTTTTCTTTTGAAATGTTTTTATTTGATTTTAAGATTCTTTTTAAATTCAATGTTGGCATGGTAGATTAGAGCCTGTTCAAGCATATGTCAAGAATGAAACATCAAAAAATTTAACTCATTGCCATCAGTTTCAGTTTGAACCTTAGAGAAAGAGACTCAAAGAGAAGGCAACTCAGGTAACAACTATACTTGGTTGTGATTTATCATTAACCTCATTCAAAAGTGAAGTCAGCAGTGTGAATGCTCCCAAGTCCGAATCCTGCCTGCCGGCCTGCTGTACAAAGCTAAACACAAAATGTCAAAAAGGCAGTTAGCAGCAAGACGATAACTCCATTGCTGTAACTTGTTATATTAAAGTGCTTTTTAGTTGTTATCTGTCACAAACAAGACTTGAGAGAAAGAAGAAATGGAAAGGAAGATTAGAAGAATAAAGCTGGGCAGCCAAGGCCTAGAAGTATCGGCTCAAGGGCTTGGGTGCATGAGCATGTCAGCCTTCTACGGACCACCCAAGCCTGAACCCGACATGATCAACCTCATCCACCATGCCATCGATTGCGGAGTCACTTTCCTCGACACTTCCGATGTTTATGGTCCCCATACCAATGAAATTCTCCTGGGAAAGGCCTTGAAAGATGTCAGAGTCAGAGACAGAGTTGAATTGGGTACTAAATTTGGTCGTTGTTTTGTGGATGGCAAGCGGGAAGTCCGGGGTGATCCTGCCTATGTGAGGGAGGCTTGCGAGGGTAGCTTGAAACGCCTTGGGCTGGATTGTATTGATCTTTATTATCAGCATCGGGCTGACACCAGGGTTCCTATTGAAGTCACGGTCTGTTGCCTTTTGAATTTTGATCTGCTCTTAATTTATTAATCACTCTTTGTTCTTCTTTTTATTGCTAGGATTATATATATATTTTGAAAGAATGGGTGTTTTGTTTTCCCAGGTGGGAGAATTGAAGAAGTTAGTTGAAGAGGGTAAAGTAAAGTATATAGGACTATCTGAGGCTTCTGCTTCAACTATCCGGAGGGCTCATGCTGTTCATCCAATAACTGCTGTGCAGTTGGAATGGTCCTTGTGGGCTAGGGATGTTGAGGAAGAAATTGTTCCTACTTGCAGGTTCATTATAATTAAGACTACTTGGCAGTTTTTTTCTGATTAATAGTTAATTCCTAATTCCACTAGTGTCTTATTTATTTCTTGTCATGAATTTCTCAGGGAACTTGGTATTGGAATTGTTTCCTACAGTCCACTTGGAAGAGGATTCTTTTCATCAGGGCCTAAATTGGTGGAAACTTTTTCTGATGGTGACGGCAGGAAGGTTCGTTTATACAACAATAATCTTGCTTTCATGCCCTTAAGATTTTGTGTTTCTTCATCTTTATCAAGTAAGAAACGAATTTCTAATTCTCTGATAAAGCATTGTCAAGGTGTTACTAACAGCTCTACTTTGTGCACTTCTCACTGCTTAAAAATTTTACTCAGCTTTTACAAAGTATATCAAGATTAAGGAACAACATTTGATGATGTAGCAATTCATTTCCTTCTATCATTAAAAAAAGATTTTCTTCTTTAAGTTTCAATTTGCTTTCCACCTTGATCAGGCTTTACCGTCCAAAGTGCAAAGTATAGTGGATTTTCTGATTTGCTCTCTTTGATTTGGCTGCCTGTTTTAATATGTTTTTTTGGTGAGAGTTACTGATTTTCATTTGCCGCAGTTTCTTCCAAGGTTCCAACCTGAAAATCTAGAGCATAACAAACACATATTTGAGCGGGTGAATGAGATGGCCAAGAGAAAAGGGTGCACCCCATCACAACTTGCATTAGCCTGGGTCCATCATCAAGGAGATGATGTCTGTCCAATACCTGGAACCACCAAAATTGAAAACCTAAACGACAATATTGGGGCTTTATCTGTTAAACTAACACCAGAAGATATGGCTGAACTAGAGTCCATAGCAGATGCTGTAAAAGGAGACAGATACGCCGACACTTTCCTAACCTACAAGAACACCGACACCCCACCCTTATCTTCATGGAAACCTGTTTGATAAAATGCACTTTGTGATAGATACATATAGAATCTTCTGCATGAGCTGCTATTGACTTTGTATACTGCTGCTTTTGAGATGTTGTAATAATAATTAAGTTCTTTTGCCATGTTGTGAGCATGTCAAATGTCAAATGTCAGTATGATCCACACATATTGAGAAGTTTGTTGTGAATTTTATCTTTTTGAGATGTAAACAAGTTTTTAAAGATTAGTTTGAGGACTAGAGTTTGAACAATTATGAGATTTCAATACCAATGAAACATAACAACATATTATATCAGAAAATCTGTGACATTGGCTACAACTATATTTCACATATACCTCAGGAGTACAAAGAGGATAACACAGATGACCAAGCATCTGTTAATCCGATATAAAGGAAAAGAAACAAAATGGAGATCGTTTCAGGAGATTGTTTCTTGCTCCTCAGTCAGATAAGTAAGCAATGTATAATTTTTTTTTTCTCTAATCTTCTATATCTGTGCTTATCTTTATTGGTTGGTTACAAGGATTGTTCCAAGGGATGGTCTCCCACTACCCCTGACAATTTCAACTTCCAGCGGTCTCCTACTGCAAAATCAACACCGGGATCCTTTCCTTCCTTGGTATCTTTCCTAACTTTCTCCACTCTCTCGACAACTCGGTTAACTGCAATGTCAAATGCATCCTCAAATCTCTCCAATCTGGACCCGGGAACTGCATATATCACCTTTGGGATCAGCTTTACGACCTCTTTTCTCATTGCCAATATCTGGCCTTTCGTAAACCGAGAAAGTGCCTCTTTGAGGCTGACTCTACTGTCTTTTATGTCAGCTTCAGGAATATACACAGAATACTTAGAATAATTCCTGGGAAAGTACCATATGTATTGTGCATAAGCAGAGTAAGGATGGAAGAAAACAGGAATGCAGCCTGCCAGAATCGAATCAAAAGTTGAACGCCGCGTGTATGAATCCCCTGAAGGCTGTAAGCAGAAAATAGAGTCTCGAAACACCTTAATCACTTCAACTGGATCATCACACTTTTTTGCACCAGACCGGCAATTAAGAAACTTGCACGTCGATTTTGAGGCTAAACATTGGTTAATAAGGTCACCCCGGATTGAGTCATTCATACCAGGGCGTGGAGCACCAGCAAAAGAGAAGAGGTACCGCCTTTTTCGACTCCTCATTCTTTTCTTCCAACGGATTACCTCACTGTCACTTGAAGGATGGAAGTAAGTTGGATATGGGATGGCAAATTCATTGCTCCAGGAAGTTGATTCTATTGATAACATTGTCATGTTCATGGATTCAGGCAAAGACATAAGATTGCTACCCCAATCAGATTCATTATCTGATTGTCTACGAAAATCCCAAGCAATCCTTCCGGAAACAAAGAAATGGTCTCTTCCCCACATTCGTTGCCATTCAACTCTTTCAGCAAGCCAATTGACCAAACCAGAAGCAGAAGAATCTCGGACAGATATGTTATAATCCCAAAGGTAACGACCGACATCTAAGCCAGCATAAAAAGGGACATAAATTGCTGAAGCAAGTGAAGAATCATCAGTTAAACACTTGTACTGCTTCATTCTGTTATGGAAAATGACTTCTAACATGAACTGGTTTGTTTCAAACCAACTCTTGTCTGATAAAACCCTTTGCGGTTTCTCAACAATAGGACCAAGCCCCGAATTCATCAAAGATGGACACATATCAAACCATTTGATAAGCATTCGACAATTCTTGAGCACATCATAATTGAATCTACTTGGAAGATTGTGAATATATATGTATTTACCTGAACATGGATCCTTATCATTACTTGATTGCTGATCAGCAATTTCATGAACCTTGTTTTCTTCCTTTGCATCAGATAAAGTAACATTGTTTTCCAGGGCAGGAAAATCCTGTTTGGTTTCATGAAATGGTGGGGAACTGGTTTTATTAGATTTGTCAATGGGAAAATGTTGGTCAGTTTTCTGGGTGTTGAGAGCATCAGAAAAGCCATGGACTAAGAAGGAGACTCCATTTTTGGCACCGGTTACAACTGAATAATCCAAGGAAAGCAAAACCAAGCAAAAACCAAAGGAGACAAGAATAAAGAACAAGAGTTGAATATGGCTCTGCTTGCCAATAATCTGCTTCTCCATGATTCTGCTCCAAAAATTGTCTCTAAACTGAAAAACCACAAGCAGATACCAGAACAGATGGCGGCCAGTGAGATATGATCATATGGAGATTGTTTCTGAAGCAAGGAAGAAAAGCTGAGAAAGTAATTAAGAGTTGAGAGATACTCCATTATTACTGTAATTAATTTTATGGAAACTAATTAAAGCTGGGAAAGTAATTAAAGGGTGCGTCCATTAATGGAAAGTTCCATACATGCAAATCCCACGTATCTCTTTTGATTTTGTATATTAAAGTAATAAAACTAATGTGTTTCCATTTCTGCCTTTTCTTGTTTTAGTTGATAGCTCATGCACATCTGTCTCATATATTCAGTGGCTTTAGCAGTCTCTACTGGAAATTATAAGTATTAAATTACTAATTTATAAGAGAAATGAAATTTACTCTTCTTTCAAGCTAAGTTACACGCTGACTTCCCCATTTTATGGATCTATCTATATAGTATATATACATCACATTAAGAATTTTATTTTATCATTTAATAATAGTAGTAATTATTTGGAAATACTTAACAAGTGGGTGAAAACTAAAAATCCGCTAAATTGTTTATTACCAAAAAAAAAAAATCGTTTAATTTGTTTGTAATGGAGTATTGCTTTATCTTAATTAACTTTTTCAATGCTGCAAACAAATTGACTGAAAATTAATTACAAAGATAAGAAATTGATTGAAGAAGAGGCATGAATAATCTAGCACATTTACAAACCCACATTTGCTTATAAGATCATTTTTAGTTATATGTCACATTATAATTTGTATCATCTGTTTTGAATATGATAAGATCCTTAAAATGTTGAATTTGTTGTTAAGGGAAAGAATTAGAAGAGTCTATGTATAATTCTTATTTTGGAAGAGAGATGGCAAATGCTATACTATTTTCTTCCTTTGCATTTGAAAGAATAACTTAGCCTGAGCAGCTGCAACTAAAAACAATCTGCCCTCCATCTCAGTTTGTTACAAAGTGAATAGGTTTCATGGAAAGCCATTTTTATCAAAAATTATGCGTCCTTAACAACTTAATTGACTCATATGAGCAAATATCTTTCCATTCTACCCATCACTTAAAGCATAAGCGTTTTATCAACAATGAGAATCAGGAAGGGTAGGGAACAGACTAGCAAAGATGTTGATAAAAACTGCAGGACTTTACATGACCTCTATTTCCCTCTGAATATTACTGTTTCTGATAGTGTCATCCATCAAATAACACCGGTTAGAAAACCGTAGAGATGCCAACAAAGAGAGCAGCCTCATTATACACAATTCTTCAAAGAATCCCCAGCTCCTTGGAAGAAGAAATATGAGAGTGCAAAATCAGCCATAAAAATACCAACAAGAGAAATAACCACAGCTGAAGTTGTCGACTCTCCAACACCTTTGGCTCCTCCCATAGTGGTAACTCCCCAAGCACAGCTCACAATGGATATGATCATGCCAAAAACCTGTGACTTGATCATTGCACTAATTATATCCCAAGATCGTAGAGCCCTTTGAGCTGAATCTAATATGATATTAATGCTAATCCCATAAACACTATCAGCCAGAAGGGCACTTGATGCCATCCCTACTGTGAAACACATCAGAGTCAAAAATGGTAAAGCTAAAGAGGACGCAATCACTCTGGGTGTGACCAAATAATCAACAGGGTTCGATCCAAGAACTCTTAGCGTGTCAGTCTGCTCGGAAACCTGCATCGTTCCTAATTCTGCAGCAAATGCACTTCCTATTCGCCCTGCAACCACAATAGATGTAACCACAGGGCTTAGCTCCCTTGAGAAGGCTAAGGCCAATACGCCACCAACTGATCTGTTCAAACCCAATCGGGTAAATTCTCTAACAAACTGAATAGTGAAGGCCATGCCAACAAATGCTGAGGTTAGAAGGCAAACCCCAACTGATTTAGGTCCAACTCTCTCCAGTTGTTGGAGGGTATTCCTCCAGTGCACTTTACCCTTAAGAGTCCTAATAATAACCTGCCCTGCAAGGACAGGAACAGATAATCCTCTCCATAAGTACTTTGGAGGAGACCATTTGCTAAAGAATGTCTCTGGTTCTGAAGAGGGCGCATGGTTTGTATTACTATCTTCTTCTAGCACAGGGGCATATGGGTGGCCATCATCTGCGTTGGAAACCGCAAACAATCTGGTTTTCCAGATGGGAGTTAGACATCTAAGACTCTGATCTCTTCGAGTGAAATTAATTCTACTTGAATTCCGGCCTCCCAGTTTCATCCAACCATCAGATTTGACGGAACTCGCCCTACAATATTTCTAAAAATATTAAACCTTGTTGACAATCATAAGCTTAGATGTGATTTTGGAAGGATGGTAAATACTCAGTAGAAGGGAAGTGGTGGGGATAGAGAGAAACCTCTTACTAAAGTAAAATATTGGATGAAGTTGAGAAGCTGCTTGCATCTTTGCTCCCTCCTTGTACTTCTACAATAAGAAAACTCATGTAAGACCCTAAAAGTTCGAGTATTGCACAATTCAGAAATCAAATTCCAATCAGACTAAAGAAGTACAAGAACTTGCATCTTTGGCTTCCCTGTAAAAGCATCTTCACTCGAAATTTAGCCAAAATAAAAAATGTTTGCTATAACCATACAAAGATGGTATATCAACATTAAATAAAAAGGATGCAAGATACAGGAAACAGTTACATGAAGGGTTTTCTTTATAGCCACAGCAAGATGGCCATCAATCCAGAAGAACTAATCAAACATCATTTTCTAAATTGATACTAGAATTGCCCGATCCTAATACAGTGAGACCAAGGCAGGCTAACAGAGGGGAGAAATGGAGCATTGAAGAAAAACAAACAAGGGTAAGATACAGAAAATATTACAGAGTTGAGTGGAGCCAAGCATAATAGAAATTGACTGATCTAAAAGTGAATAATAACATAGCTACATTTACTTAATCTATAACATATGAGCTAAATCATTATCAGGGGAAATCTCATCCAATAGTGATTGTGGTATCTTGGTAGATATATCTACATTATTGGTTTCCATGTGAGGAATCTGGATTAGAATTGAAGTCTGTATCACCTGTTGATTATTCCTATGCGCTTCACAAATCAACCCTATAACAGTAAATTCTTTTTAGTAATCATAAATCTGAATGACAAATTAACTTTTAATATGGATGTGGTGTGTGTGAAAGAACCTATGACCATTTCCCCTTCTTATTCTCATGTCAATTATTCTATTCAGTCTATATGTGTTAGCCTGAGATGAATCAACAACAGGTAATGAGTTAACAACCACTGCATCTTTCTCATGAGGATACTGAGTAGTATTATTGTGAGAACAGCTCAGGTGATCACATCTAACTAAGTCATGTTAAAATCTAGGACTCTCTCACTCCTATTAATCTAGCCTGAGACGATAAAACAGGATGGAATAGACATATTGGCTCTTTTTTTTTTGTTAATCCAGGGCGGATATCTTCATAAACTTTTCTCTTCTTACACAATACATACAGACAAAAGAAAGAGAAGATAATAAAAGAAAACTGAAATTTTAATGTTTTCGAACACAAGGGAAATGCCATGAGAAGGCTAAGCCAAATGTCATAATTCTAACAAACAAAGGGATTCCATTTCTATGAAAATATAGATATTCCAGTTAAAAGGACCAATCTGTGCAAACAAGTTTCTTTCTTCCTTCCCTTCAGAAAAACAATAGACTAAAGTAAAAAGTGCTTTGTTGGCTAATTTTAATCTGAATTAAGGAAACAAGTTTGAGAAACATCAAACAACCAAAAAAGAATAAATCCAAGTAATCAGATCAAAGAAAATCTTCAAATTTCGGATAACAGCATAAATAAGTTACTCAGTGCAGAAACAAAATATGAAGATATGTCTCAAGAACGGTTCAGCATTCCATTACCCAAAAATCTAAATTTACTGGAGATTCTCAACCATAAACCTCAGGAACAAAAACCCAAACACATATTTGCAAATAACAATCTTAAAAGCGACAAGTCGCTTAAGACAGAAGCAGATAGAATACCCAAGAACCAACAAAAGCAAAACTTGTAAGAAAGAATATATATAGATACCTCTGATTGAAGAACAGAAGGAGACGATGTTTGGTGGGTTTCACAGCGAGCGAAGAAGTAGAGCAACTTTTCTAGTCTGATTCAGATTTCTCAATATTGTGTTTCATAAATTTTTCCTCCCGTGAGAAACTGAAAAACGTGATGTGAAAATTTTCTACGGATTCGAAGCCAGTCTCCCACTCTAGTTTTGCAAGCTCCAAAAATTTTGTGCTACCACTGTTCCACACAACTAGGCTAAAACGGCAGCGTTGTGAAGCTTTGGCCCTCCCTACGTGTTTTTTTTTTTTGTTACTTTTTTTAGTACATTTTTTAAAGATATTTTTATCGTATCTTTCAAGTGATCGTTATAAATGTAAGAAGAAAAAAATAGAGATCGTTATAGATGGGTTATTGGGATGTGTTAAGCAGTCCACGTGGCGCTAACCCATCACTTTAAGCACTTCCAAAATGGCAAAAATCCCAATCATGATTCAGTGAACTAGGAAGGCAAGAGGAGGGAGATACTTTCTCTCTTTTGGTTGGTTTTGTATATTTTTGCAATCAAATCTCTATAAATTTGTCCAAGACGAGCTTGGAAGAACGCTAAAGAAGCAATGGATTCTATTTCTCTGCGCTCACTCCACTCTCAAATCCTGGTTCGGAAGCAACTCGGATTCCTCCCCAAAACCGCTCGTTTCAATCCCAGGATTTCTTTTCCTCCGGGGATTAACCGCCACCGGAAACTCTCTCATCCTCTCTTTTTTGCCGTTTCTTCTACTCCCACCAGGTACCCTTTTTGCTCTTTTTTTTCCTTCTCAAAATGTCTTTGTTATTGATTTGTTGTGTTATTCTTTTTCCTGCGGAGGAACTGTTTGGATATGAATGTTTAAAACGTCTTATGTAGTGTTTATTCAATATTTCTTGCTCTTGCTTTGACAAATGTATGAAAATTAAATTAGATGGAAATATGGAATTGGCTATATGTGTTTAAAGTTTATCGTATGAGATCATCTTCTTCATAAACGTATGATAAGTTATCGTCTGTATCTTCATAAGCGGCCCTATGAACCTGCCGCATGTTTATTTAACTCTAAAAGTGGCAAAATGACTTGAGAAATGTCTGAAAATGGGATGGTTATTTGAGTTTGAGAGTTACTATGATGAAAATGCAAATAGCACAGTTTCTTATAATTGATTGCATGAAATGTTATGCATTGCTCATTGGAGCTAATAATGGGAGATGACTAAAATTGGTATTTGCTTCTGGGAGCAGAGAAGAAGAAAAACAGAAGATGAAAAGCAAATCAAAGTCTGGACGTGGCAAACTCAGCCTTAATATTTGTTTAGATCATCAAGTTGAGTTTGGTGAGCATGTAGTGATTTTGGGGTCTACAAAGGAATTGGGATCCTGGAAGAAGCATGTGCCAATGAACTGGACTGAGGGTGGATGGGTGCGTGACTTGGAGTTGAATGGGGGTGAGTCTGTTGAGTTTAAATTTGTGATTGTTGGGAAGGAAAAAAGTGTAGTATGGGAAGGTGGGAATAACCGCATTTTGAAACTGCCTCAAGGAGGGAGCTTTAGAATGGTATGTCACTGGAATTCAACAGGAGAGACTATTGAACTGTTGCCTTCAAGTTTGGAAGAACATGAAAACAGAATGCAGGATGCTGCCGATGATGTTCCTGCTGCTGATGAGTTGGAGTCAGAGTCAAGTCCTTTTGTTGGACAATGGCAGGGCAGGCCTGCCTCATTCATGCGTTCAAATGAGCATGGCAATAGAGAAGTGGAGAGGAGATGGGATACAACTGGTCTTGAAGGCGTGTCTCTTAAATTAGTTGAAGGTGATAAAAGTGCAAGAAATTGGTGGAGAAAGGTACTGATAGTTTTATGATGATTTAACTATTACATTTACATGTCTCAACCTGTTTCTGTTCCACCCTCCCCTGAAGACAGTTTTTAATTGAAAATTTACTCATACCTGCAATCTATGATCTTTATCATTATAGATATCTGTTGCAGCATGATAATATTGATGCATGCAATATAGCAATTGCATTTTAACCTTGTAAAACACTTCACTGTAACCTCTAAGTGCTAGGCCATCTATCCTGCAGCTCTCATTCTTGCAATATCACAAAATACATCAATGGTTGATGATGTCATGTCTAGCCAGGTCACTGGAGGTTGTAAAGTATGATCATAATTTGGCAATGAAGAAATTAAAACCATGGATTAGTATTTTCTTTCTCTGAAACAATGCACTGGTATGTTTGAATGTAATTAACCATATTCTGGAACTGAGGAGCAGGAAATTGTTTAGAGAATCATTCCCTGTTTCTATGTAAAATTTCTAATTTTATCTGCTTAGGTGGTAGGGTGCATACAAGTTTGGCACTTAGGGCAGTTGCATAGTTGATAAACGCATATGTGTTTTCTTCTCTGTCTTTTCTTATGAAGGAGCTTTTTATAAATAGCAAGTCCATTCATTATTTAAGATAGGGCTTTGCCTGTAAAACTCCTATCCTTGTGAAGAATGATCATGATTGATTTATGTCTCTTTCACCATTGACATTGTTTTTTTCATCTTTGTTTTTCTATTGCTTGTCAAAGCTTGAAGTGGTTCGTGAGCTATTAGTTGGAAGTTTGCAAGGTGGGCAACGATTGGAGGCTCTAATATACTCTGCTGTCTATCTGAAGGTTTCTTTTTGTATCTTTTGTTTCACTTTGCCTTGTCATTTTTTTCTTCCATGCTGCTCTTAAGTCTTTCTCTTATGCAGTGGATAAACACAGGGCAAATTCCTTGTTTTGAGGATGGGGGTCATCATCGACCAAACAGACATGCTGAGATTTCCAGGCTTATATTTCGTGAATTAGAACGAATCTCAAGTAGGAAAGATACTTCACCTCAGGTGCTTTATCACTGTGGTTTTCTGTATTGGTAGTTTTTATAGTTATTACAATTTAATGTTTTTGGTCAATGGCTTTGCAGAGATATGTATTGGTAAATACTTGTCTCCTACAATAGTTCTTTTCTAGTTGGTAATAAAAGCTATGGTCTTCACCCATTATTTGGGATCAGTTACATGTATTATATTTCTCCAGTATTATAAAACTTTACAGAAGGGTTGCTCTAAATTCTTGAATAAGATATTATATAAGGATGGTATATGCAGCAGGCACAAAATGTTGGAGAAATGGGAAAATAATAAAATCTCATGCACTTTTTACGGCCATCATTTTGTTTATGTTTAGGTTTATGTGTAGCACACTAGTTATCTTGGTTTTGTTTGATTTTTCTCACTTTTCCTTCCATGATTCTAGGAAGTGCTTGTTATTCGCAAGATCCAGCCTTGTTTGCCATCTTTTAAAGCAGAATTTACAGCATCTGTTCCACTTACTCGGATTAGAGACATTGCTCATCGGGGTGATATTCCTCATGATCTAAAGGTCAGATTTGACGAGCATTAGGAAGTTCTTTTCTTTTGTAATATTCATATTACTCATTAATTTTCATTTTACATATTCCAGCAAGAAATTAAGCATACGATACAAAACAAGCTACACAGAAATGCTGGCCCTGAAGACTTAGTTGCCACAGAAGCAATGCTTGGAAGAATCACAAGGAATCCTGGGGAATATAGTGAAGCATTTGTGGAACAATTTAAGATATTTCATAAGGAACTCAAGGATTTTTTCAATGCTGGAAGGTTTCTTTTAAATAATATATATGTGTTTTTCACTTATCCCTTTCTTGGTGCCATGGTTATGCTTTCAATATCAATGAACAATTCTCATTGAAAAGATTTTAACAACATTTCAGTAGCATACGGTTATCTCTTTATGCAGATAGAGGAAATTTACTTTTTACTTTCTATGTAATTGTACAAAATAACTTAGCTAAAACTTCAATGAAGACATGAACTACTCTTTTACAAGTTCTGTATCTACTTCCACCCTATCTATTTTAATGCTTCACTGTTTACAATTAAAAGCTGTCTTCAAAGGACATTTATGCATCTTTGTAAAATGTTGTGTTTTGCAGCCTCACTGAACAACTTGAATCAATCAGAGAATCTTTAGATGAACGGGGTCTTGCAGCTCTTGCAATGTTTCTAGAGTGCAAAAAGGTAGAGTGGTGAAATTTGCTAATGGTTTTCATTTATCGTCATAATTTTGTATTTAGAGTTGTTATGTAAGTGCTTAATGGAATTTGATAGAAAGTCCATTTGCAAATAAATAATGTTTATTTATGAGATACTTGCATAGAGTTTGTTGCGTCATCCTTGAAAATGAAATTTTGATCCGTGTTTATGAAGTTTCAACAATGTTCATACTGGCTGTCATTTACCCATCAAAACTTCCTTAATCTGGCTCTAAGACTGGTTATAGAAAAGAAACCCTTAAAGGGGAAAACCAAAGACAGGGGAGGAAACTATCAAAAGAGACCTTTCATTTTACGATCTTTGCAATCTGATCCATGTAGCCAATCACATGCAATGAAATGGTTTCTTGTTCTGAAGTACAAAAAGGCCTTGCTTCTTATTGCAAATTATTTCTAAGCATGGATTTTTGTTGCATTTTTCTGATTTCTCTGAGAGTTGTATTCATATTTCCAGAGTTTGGATGCTGCAGACGAATCAACTAGCATTTTGGATTTAATCAAGACAATGCGATCTTTGAGTGCTTTGAGAGAAGTAATCATGAAAGGTCTTGAAAGCGGTCTTAGAAATGATGCTCCTGATGCTGCAATAGCAATGCGTCAAAAGGTCAGTTCCATCTTAATAATGTTTCTGAGAAAGCTTCAAATAAACAGAAATTTGACTAGAAGTTTTTTTGTTTTCCTCCCCATGTCTTTTTTTACGGGCTGCTGTTGCCTTTTGCAACTGTCAGTGGCGGCTTTGTGAGATTGGCCTTGAGGACTATTCCTTTGTCCTCTTAAGCAGGTATATATATTAAAAATTTTGGGTTGCTTTTGATGCTTATTTTCTTGCCTGAACTTGAACACAAAGCAATTTGAAAACATTGCAAATGTAAATCTCATGTGTTTACATGATACTTAAATTGAATGAACCATTAGCATCTTAGACGGTTGTTTTTATAAGGTGTTATTTACTATTTTTGCATGGCTCCAACTAAGACAACGAGACCACCTTATTCTGATGGCAAAATGGTGAGGAAAAGTAGAGATTATATTCCAAGAAGATTGTTTTTTAGCCACTCCTGCAGAAACTAACCCTATCAACTATCAACACTAAACTGTAGAATTCTTAATTTTTTATTAAAGAGCCACTATAAATAGCTTTTTAAATCCTTCATTTCATCTACACTTATGCCATTTCTAAAAGCTTAACATATTTTCTAACCCCCTTCGTTTTACTTTAAAACAGTAGTAACTGATACCAAAATTTCACTACCTAATTCTTGTCAATTTGAGGCAACAGGAGTTGGTGTGTATATTACTTTTCTATATTTTTTTCCTTGAAGCATCTCTATTATGTGTCACCAATACGCCTTACTTTTCGAATCTTTGCTCCATTCTCTCATTAATGCATTACTGACCTGGTGACTTGCATTGAATTAGGTTACTCAACACACTTGAAGCTATGGGAGGAGCAACTTGGCTTGCAGACAATCTGGAATCAAGGAATACAGACTCTTGGAATAATCCGCTTGGTGCTCTAATTGTCGGTGTTCATCAGCTTAGTTTGTCTGGTTGGAAACCGGAAGAATGTGTTGCTATTGAGAATGAGCTTACTGCCTGGAAAGAGAAAGGTCTCTTTGAGAAGGAAGGTACCTTTCTGATCTCTTTTCATGGTTAGTAGAATTGCTATAGTTACATTGTTTTATTTTATTTTCTTAGCTCCTTTTGTTTCCTATGAAGGAACTGAGGATGGAAAAAGAATATGGGCATTGAGAGTCAAAGCTACACTTGACAGAACAAGGAGGTTGACTGAAGAATATTCTGAAACCCTTCTTCAAATATTCCCTCAAAAAGTGCAGGTACAAAATTTGATCTTCTTGTGAAAAGAAAAACTTGTATGACGAAACTTTTGTGAATGATTGATGCCTGAGATTAGTGATTTATGGAGCCAAAAGTCCAAGTTCTTTTAGTGCTAAAGTTAATGAACTGTTTTTGGTTCGTAACCTTTTGTCATGTGAACACCAGAAGGCATTTGCAGTATTCGGTCTGTTCACTTTTTTCCTGAATGTCTTAACCTTCAACTTGTGCAGCTTTAGATCATCGTTAAAAATCTAATTTAAGATTTATAGATGAAGTAACTGGAATACTAAATGAAAATTCTTTATTCACTCTTGAAGATTCTTGGGAAAGCTCTTGGAATTCCAGAGAACAGTGTAAGGACATATGCTGAAGCTGAGATTCGAGCTGGGTATGGCTACATTTATCTTTTCTTAAGTTTGTGGTTTTGCATTTTAAAGCCACAGAAAATAAAAATCATATTACTGGTACATAGTTATGTTTCCAAATTTCTAACTGGGAAATTTTATTTCAGGGTGATTTTTCAGGTTTCAAAGCTATGTACTCTTCTTCTGAAAGCTGTTAGAACAGCACTTGGTTCACAGGGTTGGGATGTCCTTGTTCCAGGAGCAGTTTCTGGAACATTGGTACAGGTAATTCAATCGCTTGAGTAGCTGCATCTTGTTACAAGGATAGTGTCATTTACAATTTCTCTCTCTCATTTTTTTACTTCTGAATCACAAAAATACACCATGTCATTGGCACGCACATCAAGAAGCAGATCCTAGTTAGACTTTTGGTTGTTGAAAATGCGGTAGTGAGATGAGACTTTGTTTATCGTGTGATATTATCGACGAATAAGTTTAGTACTTGCAGTTAGCAAGTGCAAGTCTAAATTTCCATTTGGGTAAAATATCAACAATTATAAAACGTCAATGCTGATAATCTAATGTAATTTTAATCATTCAAGGAAATACATGTAAAATACTTTTTTTTCACACGTGTGCCTCTGCAAATTTGTGAGTTTATAAGTTTATAGGTGATGTCAAATTACTTTTGCTTCAGGTTGAAAACATTGTCCCTGGATCACTGCCTTCATCTTTGGAAGGGCCCATTATTCTTGTAGTCAATAAAGCTGATGGAGATGAGGAGGTTTGAGATAGTACTTAATATATTATTTGTTCATTCTGGTCCTTATATTTTATTTGTCATTTCATTGTACTGAAGCAAAGTGCTTATGTATTCTCATCTGATATCTTTGGCAGGTAACAGCAGCTGGTTCTAATATAGCAGGAGTTGTACTTCTGCAGGAGCTGCCTCACTTATCTCATCTTGGTGTTAGGGCCCGACAGGCAAGCTCCTTCTTTCCTTTGCCATTAAATTTAACAAACATTTAAATATCTTTGGTACAAGCAAATATTGATAGTTACCGAGGCTTAATAGAGACTGATAAAGTACATGCTTTTGTGCAGGAAAAGGTCGTCTTTGTTACATGTGAAGATGAAGATGTAGTTTCTGATATACAAAAGCTTGCAGGAAAATATGTGAGGTTAATTCTGAGCTTTATTTTATTATATAATAATCTTTTGGTCTTATCAATAAGTTATTATAATTAGCTCCTTTTACCATTGCATCTCATACTTGAATGTTGTGATTGTGTTCTATATCTGTAAAAAAAACATATCTTGAAGACTGGAAGCATCATCAAATGGTGTGAATGTAAGTCCATCTTCTTTAGGTGATCACCATGCTGATTCTCTTGCGAAAAATCTTTCAAGTAATGGTTCAGCTGCTGCTGAACTGAGTGTACCGCATGGTTCAGCTGGGTTGGCTGGTAAAGCCTCTTACTCCAATCAGGCAAGTTTTGGTATTGCTATCTTAAATTGCAAGAATCTAGCAATCTCACTTTTTATGTTATATAGTTCACTGATAATGGGTTTTCCTTTTTATACAGGGTAGTTCTTCTGCTGGAATTATACTGCTCGCAGATGCTGATACACCAACTTCAGGAGCAAAGGCAGCTGCTTGTGGCCGCTTAGCTTCCTTGGCAGCAGTTTCTGATAAGGGTAAACTCTTTTTTTCTTGATAAGAAGTTTTATTGTATGTAAATCATGTTTTTCACCAAGATCTTTTCTTAGAAATAATAGAGGCTAATGAAGTATTATTGAACAAGATATTTCATTCATTTAATCGTTTTCCTTCTGCTTTTTTAACAAATTCATTTGTATTAGCTGCATGAGCTTTGATAAATCTTTTAATCATATAAATTGCACGTTCATATATTGTCATTTTGCCTAATATGCTCTTTAATTTCATTTCTGTATGGCAGTCTACAGTGACCAAGGGGTGCCAGCTTCATTTCATGTTCCTTCTGGAGTTGTCATACCATTTGGCTCGATGGAATTGGCTTTAGAGCAAGACAAATCTACAGAAACATTCATGTCACTTCTAGAAAAGATAGAAACAGCGGGACTGGAAGATGGTGAGCTTGACAAACTATGTGACCAACTCCAGCAACTGGTCTCTTCCCTACAGCCTCCAAAAGACATAATTGATAGCATAATAAGAGTATTTCCAGGCAATGCACGCTTAATTGTTCGTTCAAGTGCAAATGTTGAGGATTTGGCAGGAATGTCAGCTGCTGGACTTTATGAATCAATTCCAAATGTCAGTCCTTCAAATCCAACTGTTTTTGCCAGTGCTGTTAGCCAAGTATGGGCTTCACTGTATACTCGAAGAGCAGTACTAAGTCGCCGAGCAGTTGGTGTGTCCCAGAAAGATGCTGCAATGGCAGTCCTGGTGCAAGAGATGCTTTCACCTGATCTTTCATTTGTACTCCACACACTCAGCCCAACAGACAACGATTATAAATATGTCGAGGCAGAGATTGCTCCAGGGCTTGGTGAAACCCTTGCTTCAGGAACTCGTGGCACACCTTGGCGTGTTTCTTCTGGGAAGTTTGATGGGATTGTGCGAACACTAGCATTTGCAAATTTCAGTGAGGAGATGGTGGTAACAGGTGCAGGTCCTGCAGATGGGCAAGTTATCCATTTGACGGTAGACTATAGCAAAAAACCATTAACAGTTGACCCGATATTCCGTCAACAGCTTAGTCAGCGTCTATGTGCTGTTGGGTTTTTCCTGGAACGAAAGTTTGGCTGCCCACAAGATGTTGAAGGATGTGTTCTCGGAAAAGATATTTACATAGTTCAGACACGACCTCAACCCCATTAACGGCTTCTATCCTATCAGGTGTGTACTCTTGATATTATGCCCCACAAGCATTGTATTCAATTCAAGCATTCAAATGCTCTGGTCTACTACCGTGATATATAGATGCAATTTAAGCATCATATATGTTTGGAATAACCAGTATACATTGCAATTTGCATAATCACAGGTTATATAGATTATCACACTTTGTACATGGAGGCTGCAAGACAGGATGAATTGTGTTGTGGTACAACAAATTAATGGCAAGTAATCTATGTTTGTCACTTGAAGATGGTGTTGGGACTTTGTCCCTGCGCTTTGCGTTGATTGGTTTGCGAATGCCAGACAATTTACATTCGCTGTAAATCAATTGAGCTCCATCCAATAGTGGAAGAAGTCTTTATTTGTTGTTGCTAAAGAATATTATATGTGCCATTGTTGGCAATTGAGTAGCCATATCTGTCTTCAGCTTTGATAATAAAAGGGATTATCATCATCACTTTTATTGCAGATGGGTCGATATCCTTAGTTCTGTTCATAGTTCTAGGATGGAATAACAATTCTGGATTACTCCTGGTTAAATAAACTTTTATTGTGCTTCTACTTTTTTCCTGGACTCTAGAAATTTCACCATTATTACCTTTTCTTTTTGTTACATTTACCATTATTGCCTTCAATCATTCCTTAATTGAACACTATTATTATACCATAATAACGTGGAAATTCTACCAAAAAGAATGCCATAATGTGGCAATTGAAATTGAGTAGTAGTTTCTAAACGAAACAAAACAGAAATTATTCGTGTCCTTTTCTATAGTTTTCAATTCAATCATAATGGAATGGAAACACATATTTGTTCATTATCATAGCCGCTGCCTCTCTCTCTTATTTATTAGCTAAAGTTAAAAGTCAGTCATAACAGATTTGTTCATTCATTTTATTTATTTTTCCTTGCAGCTGAAGATTTCATGTGATAACGCTAAATCTTCATAATAAATCTGACCTTAATTTTATTTTTATTTTTGCAGTTTGTGAGAGATAAAAGAAGAAGATGTTGATTCGAGCTATCAATTTTTTAGACTGAATTCTCATCTTTACAAACATTTTTATCCAAAACCCAAATAAATTTCTGAATTCTTGTTCTTAGAAAATACTGCAATATTATACATATAGTGTAATGTTAATTTCCTGATGGGAATACTAAAAAATGAAATTAAAACTGAAATTGAAGATATTGTTTTGAAAACTTGGGAAAGAATTAAATGTTGATGGGATGTGGCAATGGATTCATTTATTATTAGATAGTTTGAATTTTTCTCATTTTTGGTAAGAAAGAAAACGAATTTAGAGGGTAGAGAGAGGAGTTTCCAAGCAAGCATGAATGTCTCCAAACGTGGCCTATGGCCCAGCAACAAGTGCTGGGTCAAAACCAAATGGCTCGAACCCAACTTCTCTTGGTGTGACTAGGGGGGTTCATTAATTGTGGCTTGTGTTTTTTAATAAAAAGAAAATCCAAAGGAAAATCTAAGTTAAAAGGGCAAAAATGGGGAGAAGATGACAGAACATTACAGCTAACTTGATCTCAACTGCCCCAACTATAGCAAATTTTGCATTCAGATTTTTAATAAAGCATCCTTTTTGTTCTAACTGCCTCGCATGTCAGGTCTTGTGTCATAGATCAATGCCATGTTTCCCATCTCAACCATAGTCTTTAGATATATATTGGATAAAAAAAAATATTGTCAGCTAGCACCAATATATCCCAAGATTTTTAGTCATCAAATCATTTAAATTTGGTACATTCAAGCCCTCAAAACCAACTTTTATTCCCTACAAATTCATAACTGCTTTCTAGGTTCCATAGGGGCACAGAGACAAGAAGAAGAAGAAACATGTCAGCTGCTGTAGGAACTTTCTCAGCATCCAAACAAGTTGGTTTCAACAAAAATGAAACAAAGAATGAAGAGTTGAGAGATAACAAAAAGTTTAATGTTGATCGTGAAGAAGAGGAGAAGAAGAACATTGATCATGAGCATCAAGGTAATAATGATAATTGCAATGATCAACATGTTGAAGTAGAAGAAGAGGAAGAAGAAGATGGCGAGCTAAAATCTGAAGACAAGGCATTGGATCTTGGTCCTCAGTTTTCACTCAAAGAGCAGCTTGAAAAAGACAAGGTACATATATATAATTTCATTTCTGCCATTTTTCCATTTACAGCTTTTTCTTCCTGTCTTTCATTTTCCAAGTCTTTCAATGTATCAAACTTAGCCACCCAAACTTTTAAACGTTTTTGTACCAAAAAAATGGATTTGGGATTTGGGTATATCTTGTTTGATTGTTTTATGTACTTTTGTTTTTGTCAAGGATGATGAAAGTTTGAGGAGATGGAAGGAACAGCTTCTTGGGAGTGTTGACATGTCTGCTGTTGGAGGTAGTTAATTAATTTGCTTTTCTTCCATACATGATTAGTAACATCTACTATATAACTGACTGTCACATGCCTTAATCTGACTGTTGCTGTCTTCGAGTCATTGTTTAACTTCTTACAATACAATAATCTCTGTTGTACTTAAAATCTGAACATTAACATTTATTGTCTGATACTAATTAAGATTGTGTCTGAATATTGACAAAACAAAAAAAATCATGTGTTGAAATTGCAGAGAGCAAGGAACCAGAAGTTAAGATACTAAGCCTTTCAATCATATGCCCGGGCAGAGAAGATATCACATTGCCAATTCCATTTACTACTTCAAAGCCTAAGAGCAGTCTGTTTATACTAAGGGAAGGAAGCCGGTACCGCCTCAAATTCTCCTTCACTGTCTCCAACAACATTGTCTCTGGACTTAAGTATACCAACACTGTCTGGAAAACTGGTGTTAGAGGTATAAAATTGAGACATGGGCAAATTTCATTTCTTATTCTAACTCATTAATTATATGCATACTATGTGTTCAATATTCATGTGAAAACTTCTGTATATATAAATGGCATGCAGTGGACAACACAAAACTGATGTTGGGAACATTTAGCCCTCAGACTGAGCCTTATACTTATGAATTGGAAGAGGAAACTACCCCTTCTGGCTTGTTTGCTAGAGGCTCATACTCTGCAAGAACCAAGGTATTTATTTAATGTTTAATTCAACTAATAATGCTACAAATCAAAGCATGTATATATATGATTTACTCATTATTCTACTTTTACTTTTCAATAACTTGGTAGGACAAAAGGGAAAAAGCTATAAAATGAAAATGGAATCTAAAGTTATATGATTATTGAAGCTTTTCTTTTGATCAGTTGTTTTATTGGCAACTTTGGGTTTATTAGTATTAATTAATTTTGTTTATAATATATATTATTTGCAGTTTGTGGATGATGATGGCAAAGCTTATTTGGATGTGAGTTACCACTTTGAAATCCAGAAGAACTGGCCTTCACGTCCTTGATCTACGCCTTATTTCTTCTACAATTCCAATTATTATTCCATCAATCCCCTTTTTTGATTCAATCAAATTGTTTGTGCTTGAGAGGGCTTTTTTTTTTTTTTTTGGTAGATTGAAATTTCTGTTACTTCTTTTTAATGTCTGATTGGCTGTCTTTCTACATGTCGTGGCCTCCACAAAGTTCCCTTCAATTAAGGTTGCAAAATTGTACATATAAAAAAGTGATATACTACTTATTGGTGGAAATGTCCTTCCCAATGGACGTGGCTCCAAGCAATTGGTGAAAATTATTATAGCTTTTAGAGATGGAAAATTGAAAATGAATGGGAAAATGGGAGACCATGTGCCATGATAATCTAGCAACGTGGGTCTTCTTTTAACTTTTTTTTTTTATGTATAATATCCCTTCAATTGGAAGGTTTATTCTAAAGTAAATGTCCAAATTAAATAGTGGTCCAAAAACCCTTTTGTAACTATATGATTTTCACATGGCATGAAAGCTTCCATTTGTCAATACTAGACTTGCATGTAAAAAGAGGACATAAGAGATAAGAACTCAAAGTTTTTGAAGATAAGTGATGTCGTCGTCTTTCAATATCTTCATCATGAAAAATGTAAACAAATTAATATGGAGAAAAAGAAAAATCATGATCGATCACATGGCATGCATGAAGCTTTCACATGCACATTTAGTCGACTTTACCAAATTACCATATTTATAACAGAGGAAAAGTGGATTGAATCATAGAAGTTGAAGTCTAATTCGATCGTGAACGATCTAGAAAATGTCATGATGATCTCTAGATCAGATATCTCTTTCAATACCTTCATGATCATGAATGTGAATCAATTATATCAATCACGAAAACAAAGTCATGCATGTGTACCTATTTAATATCTTTCGTGTTTTTTCAGGTTAATTAGTTTTTTACCGAGAAAATATGTGGTCCATATATATATATATACTAAGAAAATGAAATACCATTTCATATATAGGATAAAATGGGTCACATGTAAATGCTATATACATGGCTGTGTTGTCTCAAATTAAGGATAGAGTACTTATTAAAAGTTCATATGCTTAAAGAAAAATAATGTATTACCAAAAACAAAAGAAGAATAATGAAATTTATTTGTATAAGTTTTATATTATATTTTGACATCCGACTTGATTCAGACTTTGAACTTAGTCGATTAATATATATATATATAGTTGTCTGATATATATATTGAGCTATCTTGGGGAAAGAAAAGATGAGAATGAGTACTCTCATAGATTCACAAGCTTATTCAAAGGGATCTTGATACACCCAAGAAGCAAGGTAAAAGTACATATGTTTGCCTGATTAATTGTTCAAATAAGGATTTAGCCTAGGTTCAATCTTTCAATTTGGTCAAATTAGGATCTATTATTTCAATTTTGACTTAAATAGGGTTTGATGTGTTAATTACAGAAAAATATTGACAAAGGACACTAGAAATGTTAGGGCCTTATTCGAGTCAGAATTGGAACAGACCCTAATTTGACTAAATTAAAAGGTAAAACCCAAAATCAAGTCTTTTGAGCATTTAGCCCAAATAGTTTTGAGCATTTAACTCATGTTTACAGCACGAAAGGTATATAAACCAACTCACATCGCCAATTGTAGTGTAAAAGTTCTTGGCAACATTGCAGAATCTGAAATAAATTAAAGGGTCCTTTATAATAATTCAAACTATGTTCTTTCACAAAAAAAAAAAAAAAAATCAAACTATTGTTCATGGTCATATATAAAATTGTCATTTTGGCATAATTAAAAAAAAAAAGGGACATGAGATCAAAAACAACATTTTTAAAAATTCTTAATTTATACTAGTAATGTTTTTTTCTAATTATAGAAAGAGGGGAACTATGATTGGATGATAGCCAAACTAACTTTGAAAACAACCATTTGTGATAGCTTTAATTGGCAGTTGGAAAGCTAAACCTAAATAATCAGCAAAGGTAGTGGTTGGATGGATATAAATTTAGAGGAGTTTGAAAAGAAGAAAAAAGAAGCATTTCTTCTTATTAAACGCTAGAGCTTCTCTAAATTTCCATGTTATCATTACTTGCGTTGCGTTTGTATTACTTCCCTCTTTCAATCTTCTAGAGATTGGCGGTCCCAAGGAAAGCCACCAATCTTAATTTTCATCATAATATCAGAATAAACAATAATTACTTCTCTGGTAAGTCTATTTTGTCAAAGAGTTTTAAGCTCCTTTTTTTTTTTTGTGTGTAATAGTTTTAAGCTCCTTTTGATCATACTCTTTCTCCTTTTGATCATACTCTTTTCAGACTAAAGTGAATAGTCTTATGGACATTAAGGCACAAAATATTAGGAGCGAATTTGTATCTCAAATTCATGTCGGCATCAAAGAATATGGGTATCATTCTAAATCTTTTGGCTCCTATTCCGGTATTCTTCAGCATTCACGCTTCGTTTGATGGTTACAATTACAAGCACCAATATCCTTTTATTTAAGGGTTTTAGATTACTGTTACTTGATCTGCCTTAGGCTTCCTTTGTGTTGATTTTGTTATAATCTGCATCTTTTTATTTGATTGTACTAACCACCTTTGTTTAATAAAATTAATTTCGGTAAAAAAAAAAACATAAACCTGTACGGTTGCACTAAGTACCAATGTTTGTGTCAAAATTCATTCAAAAAAAAAAAGGTTTGTGTTAAAAAAAAAAAAGTCCTGTGGTAAGTACATTTTTAGTGTGGCAAAATTATATATTCTTGTTGTCAAAAACTTAATAGTTATTGGCTAATATCCATTTTGACTCAAATTATATATAAAAAAACAGTATTTGATCATCCGAATTCTAATTTTATACTTTGATATTATTTTTAACAACACTATTCAAAATTGATGCAAAGTAACATGGTGAGTACGTCTCAGATTTTGGGTATGCAATTTAGCATATGGATACATTGTTTTAAAAAAACAAATCAAAGTATAAAAGTGAAATTGTCTAAAATAGTAGTCTTGATGCCAAATTGTCATGTTTGTATAGTTGAAGGGCCAAAATGGATAATTAGCAATTGATTGATTTCCTCTTTTCTTGTTATCATGTTAATTATGAGACAAACCACTAATATGGTGACGATTCAGAAATTCTTTTAAAATTCAATCCGAGTAAAATCTTAATTTGAGGACATACCCTTAACATCTTGTTTATTGTGAAAGGAGGTTAAACTTTTGAACTAAAATTATGTGCCTAAATTTTAGGAACTGATTTTATATGACATAATTTTAGTAGTTGATCTAACTGACACAATGGAATGTTGCTATATTTACATAGAGTATATTTCTCCAAATGTTGCATCTTTTTCCTACAATATTCTCCATATGAAGCTTCCTTGGCTGAATCAATGCCGTCTACAGCTGAGCTTTAATATTTTGCATCCATCGCCTTTAATCATTACACTGATGCCTCCTTTCAACACCTCTCCTTTACACCAATTGCTGCTTAATTTAAGCATGGAAAAAGGGAAATATGAGCATTACTGTATAGGATAAACTGTAAAGGAACCTTTCCTTTATTAGACCCATTTTTTATTTTTCTCTTGCAATGATGGGGATGTTTTTTGGTTAAAATGCAATGATGGGGATTACATGATTAGGCTTAGTGCTGGATTATTATATCAAAAAAAGTTTACTAAGAGAATGATATTTTTATATTTAGTAAACATATAAATTCATATTGATTTTTTTTTGGCCAAAAAGATTCATATTGATTTGCTGATGTAAATTTCAATCAACTTTCCTCCGCACCAAATTGGTCGCATGCCATGGTCTAATAAATTTGTACATTGGGTTACAAAAATGGAACTCTGAATGAAATTTGTTCTGTTTCAAAAGAATAAACAAGGAAGATAAGGAGAACAAATTAACAAATGACAACCATCAATTTGCTACTTAAGGGTGAACCTGATCAGATGGTTGGAAGGGTAAAAATATGGGTAGAGATTCAAAGCTATAGCACTCTCCACTTGTACAAAAGGGAATTTAGGAAAAATCAATTCATCAACTTGTGCTTTTCTTGTATGGTAATATATATCAATCTCACTCTATGTACAACAGAAGCTGAAAATTCATGGATAGTCCAACAATGCAAACTTCACCTGCAAGCTAATCTTACCGCCTTCATTCACTAGCTTAGCTGCAGTTACCAACCAATGTCCAGGAGCATCATGTGGACCTCGCACAACCTCAGCTACATCTAAATATTTTAGAAGTTTTTTGGATCGAATTGGTGCCGGTGGACCATCAGGATATACACCTGAGTTAAGTGCAGTTGGAGCCTGCTTTTGTTGTTGTTCAGTGACTGTCCGTTGAGTGAATGTGAAAGTTGTGCTTATATTTGTGAGGAAACCGGTCTTCCGAGAAGTTTCAGGTGTAGCTGCCCACTCAGTCTTCCGGATTGTGCAGTTGGGTATGTGGGTGTAAAGCAGACGTAGATGCAACACTGTCTTTGGCCATTTCCCCTTGCTAAGGAGCTGTGCACCAGTTACAATAAAAACGCCATCCGAAACTTCTTGCAACCAGTTAGGATCATGCCTAACAACTGATGTGCACACATTTGAGTATCTCTTCCATCTAACTGGCTCTAGAAACTGATCGCTGGGCTTTAAGTCATCTGAACCTCGCCATTGGCACGGTCTGCCTGATGTGAATGTCATTATGTTTGGAAGACTTGAGAGATGCTGCACATGTACTGCCAACCGGTTGCATTTCTTTCCTTCTAAGTACAAGCGGAGGCCAACTACTGGTTTTAAATCACTTGAAACCTGTAGTAAGAACAGATACGAATTAGGATTAACATGGCTGCAAAATCTATCTCAACAAAATAAATTATTAAATTTGATACACGAGAAAATACGGAATTCTAAGGGTCAAGCAATTTAAACGTATACAGTTCATAAGAGCATATCCCATGTCTACATTACATTTATGTACTGGCATACATATATGCATGTAATAGAAAGGTAAAACCACACAAATACATGTTTAGACAAACTCTTGCAAAGCCATGTCACCAAATGGACAAAAGGAATTAATTCTTTATCCTCTGGAGTAGTGAGTACTGTTTGTTTGTTTTTTCTTACCAGTAAAAAATAAAATTCAACCTCTACTTTCCAAAAATAGTACCAAACTTTCAGCATTTCTACCACATGATTTGACCATCAAAAAGATGTCACGGTAACAGAAAGTTGTGTATGTTGTTGCCGAAAGAAAATTCAATGCAACTAACACCTTCCATAAGTCAATTCCACTTTCTACCACAAACTTTGACCAAGAAAGATTAACATTTTACTTATGATGATAAGGAGACTTCTTCAAACCATATAAAACTCCACCAGCTTTGTCACTACAGTTCAACTGTATGAGCACTAGTCATACTTGCCAATTGCCTAGTTCATACACTAGCATGTTGCTTATATAAATTTACTTATATTTGTTTCAGATGATATCATAAGATATTAAATTATCTAGTGCCTTGGATTACAAACAATAAAAAGTGAGCATTAGCACATTTTCCCTTTGACTTGAGGTTTTATACATTTTGGATTTTAAATCAGATGAAAATAGAAATATAACAATCCAGGTCACAAGGCAAAACAGTAACGAAAAATAAATTAAACCAACATCAACTACTGTGTGGTAATGTTTTGTGTGCCATTTGACTACCTGTGTAGAGCTGACATGTATCTTTGGACCCATGAAAGTAAATTGCAGGGAAGGGCAAGAAGCTTTTTTCCTCTGATGCCTAAGTGGCAATTCACAAAACATAGGTGCCCACTGTCGTGGAACTTGGAACTCCAAGAAATACCTTAAATCCTCTGGAGCAGGTTTGTCTACACATAAATAACAGTAAGTTAAAGACATTTCAAGAATTTAAAATAGCAGCTTTAATTAAATGTTTAAATGAATCCAACTTTTTCTGGATTTCATCCCTTTTTTCCCCCGTTTTCCAACCTTAATCCTATAAAGATATTAGATATCCTAGTATCGCCCCCAACCTGGCTACTGCACGCAGCCAAGATATTAATTATACTCTTTACTAAAGCACACAGCCAAAATATTAGCTATACTCTTTACAAAAGAAGGATTAAAATCATCTTCAAACTAATAATAAAGAGCATTGAGTCAGGCACCATAACACTTACAACGAAGATACAAGTTGATTGCATGACTAAGATACCCACTTCCTGGAATTCCAGTGAGAAGAGAAGTAATTGGTACAAACTTGAACAAAATTCCTTCTGGTTTACCAGGTACAGTTTGCAGCCAATTGGAGTGACTATGCAAGAATACATTTCCTCCTCTTTTTGAACAAATGACAGTGAGGCCCTATTAAAAGTTGAAACCAAAAGAAAATTTTCATAAATTGAATTAATTCTTCTTTTAAGAAAATTATGTAGAGTAATACTCAAGTTCTGGACTTACATCTTTGCTTGATGTTTCTGCAATGCTGGCCAACTGCATGGTGTTTGACTGCAAAATGCGATTAAAGATATCTGGAACCTACATAATTAAAGGCATTTAGCAATATATATTTGAGTCAACAAGAGGGAAATAATAAAAGGAAAAGAAAAATCCATAAATTTCAATAAGGTGCTATTACCTTTTGTTTGCTATCTCTCGTTTTCCTCTGTAGTAATGAAGGGCTTTTCCCATCTGAAAACATAACATCCCCAAGATCCTCCAAATACCCTCTGAGCTCAGCAGGAGGAATAGTAGAGTTATAGTTCTGTCGGACACAAATTAGATCTTGACCTCCAATAGCCATTCCTATTATTATGTGTGTTCCGTATGTCTGGATGAACCTGCCTAATAAAACTTGTTAGATATGTACTACATGAAATCAAATACTACAAATGATACTAATATTCAAGTAACCTACACAATTCTTTGTAGCTTTTACCCCATAGTGGAAGTTGGGGAGCAATTCCCAAATTTTGCACATTTATAAATTTCCAGTGCAATAAAACTAGCAAATTTTACGAAGTAAACTGACTGTTTCATGACGATTAACTGTATCAGGATATCTAAGTTAAATGAGACGTATTCTGCAATATATTAAAAATGTGCATTTTTTGATAGAAGGACAGCAAGTCAGCTGCATTTATTGATAACAACAGCAATTGTTATAACATTAAGATATTCTCAATAACATTTGCAATGGAAGGCAATTATATCTAACTGTTAACTGTAAAAGATGATATAACACAAGCATGCTCAATTTAATGATCAATCATACGGAGATTCTACCACTTTAAGAGCAATATAGCATGGCAGTAAGATTCTCTAGACCAAAATGTATTTCACAAACAAGTTGAAAAGAAGTATTTACAGCACCTTCATCACCTTCTATTTAATTAGATAGATTATACTTTCTTCACAGTCACATGATTCGCCTAGCCAGTTGACTACAAAATTCAAGTCTGCATAACTATCAATATATTTCCTTAAGAGTTAACATGGGCAAGGGCGTGCAACATGCGGTTGACAGTATTAATGGTTTTTACTGATACTTCTTCATTTGTGCATACACCGAATAATCGATATGATGAATCATTCTTAATGACAGGAAATTGCACATAAACAATATATTAGAAAGCTACCTAGACAACGCTGCTGGATCCCAGTGAGGCGGAACAGACTTCTTAACTCTTTCATGCAGTACAAGTGGTGATGCTGTAAGGTGCAAATGGTACAACGAGATGAAGTAACCATCAAAAGCAAGATTTTTGGTGCCTCTAGCATCATGAAGCCAGTCTCCACTTAAATCAAAAATAGTGTTAAGGTAGCCTGAAGGAACTTTTCCTGGTATTGAAGACTTCTGATTGAGTAACTCAGACATCTGCAAGAGATTTTGTAGCACAAATAAGGTACAACATGAGTAGAATACCTGTATAAGGCTCTAAATTACTGAAGCATCAAGCAAGGTGCATAAGCCTAGATACTTTTCAAATTAAATGTCACCATTTCCTTCCTCTCACTATCATGATCATTAAGGTACTGGTAGAAACCCCTCCAAGATATTTACATATTTGGATATAACTTAACATTAGCAAGTTATCAATCCATTTGAAACTTGCTACCCCACTAAATTCAGTTGTTATTATCTTATTGGAGTTCCTAGACTACGGAGCAGATTCCAGGAACTCTTAAAGTTGATTATTATGCCTAAAATTGAGTTAGATTCACATCTCAGTTAACATTTTAGTATCTATGTACTGCAAACCAAATGATAAAGAAACTTCGACAAAAAAATATAAACAATTAGACTACGAGACTGACAACTCTACAATAAATAAAATTAAAAAGATGAAGTTTCTCCAATGCATCAGTTTATCAATGGTATTTATCAAAGGACAGTAATGCTATTTGCTACAATTTTCCATGTATCCAACTGGAGTTCATTAGTTTCAGCACCTCAAAGCCAACACTATGTATTAGAGTTCCATCCACAGAAAGATGCTTTCACATAAACCCTTACTAGCAATGTCATCTATAACATCAGATCCTATTCTATTCTCATTTGCTAGTAGAAAAATTAGGTAAGTTATATGCAGATACACAAATCATTATTGAAAAAAAAAAAAAATCCTATTTCATTTCAGTTTACTTTTATGCTCCGAAGACAAACATTCTTAAAACATGAATCAGGTAGAAACATCTTGCCCCATCTCTACTGAAATCCATACCTGACTTATAGCTTACATAAATCATGTATCATCACATATATATATAAGTAAGAATAAAAAGGGGAAACACTTTGTTTGCATAATCATTGACACATATAATTGACAACTAGCTAGCGATGAACTCTTGAACTGAACTCCTTACTTTGAAAATGTTCAATCATCCCAGAACACACTCATAATTCCAAAGCTTGTTGCTTATAGTAGAGTCCAGACAAAAGAGAACACTAAAACAGGACGGGAAAATCATTTATAAGTAGAAAAGGTGATAATAGAAATCCACAGTGTCTCTAATTATCAGCTTTCCTAATTGATGTCAAACGTTCATCCCAGCGGAAGAGAAAGTTCAAATAGTCAAAGTTTCATGAGATAAATTAGCCCCATCCCACCTTTTTTACATCTATGGATGTAAATTGTAAAAGAATTGAGGAGTTGTAGACATATCTATCAATCATGCAAATATAGTCAAGATCTTGTTTCCAACTTAAAATATATCATCAAGTACAAATCCCATTATGCATGTAAACTAGCTTTCTTTTCCAACTCTAAAACTTGGAAATTGCATAAAAGGTGCCCTCCCTTAGTCAAAAGAGTAGAATAAACAAGTCTATCCACATGTGAGCGTGACAACACATAAAAAGCAACTTTTCATCTCCACCATCTTCAAGAGTCATTCATCAAAATGGGTTTTGATATTATGCCTTGCCTATAATAACAAGTTAACGAAGAAAAATAATTCCATGTATAGCACCTTTGCGAATCAACTGCAAAGATTCAGGCACTAATTGGCATCTCTCTATCAAAATCAAAATTCTAGACTTGATCACCTGCAAATTTCGGCAATTCTATGACAGTTTGTAGCTATACAAGTTGGCCAACTTATTTTGACCCACCAAAATGAACAATCAAAAAGCAACAGAAAACTAAATTGCGGGGAAACTAAAAGGAATCAAGTTTTGGGAAAATTTTCTGAATTGGGTATCCAAAACAACATCTGAATTATACTTTAATAACGCACATAAATCAACATATATATCATCAGACGGATAAACAACGAAAAAGGGTAAGAAAAAAGAAACAAACAAAGAAAGAAACCAAACCTGGTTGAATTCAAGAACATCAGATTTGAATCGAATACGATCGCCTTTGTCAAGACGAATATCTTGGGAAACACCTTTGACAGTAAAAGCACCCGGGAATACAATGTCTGTTTTATTGGTTTCATCGAGCACCACCAACCTTGTTCCTTTAGCATATTTCAACCTGAAATCTCCACTTATATCAAAGCCTTTTCCCAAAGCTTCTATAGCTCTTTCCTCTATTGATTTCTCAGCTTCCTCCATAACCATACTCTCTTTTTCTTCTTCTCTACTCTCCAAGTTCAAAGCTTCAAAGGAAAGGCCAAAGGAGTAGCTTTAAAAATGGAGCTTTGGGTTGAATTTCTTGTTGGGAGATCGAAATAATAATAATAGTAGTACAAAATTTGACCGTCAGGCTTACTATTATTAATATAGGCCATTTTAGACTACTGTATTTTATTGAATGAAGAAAAGACAAAGGATTTGGGGGTGACGAAGAAGAGACGTTTGGGAGTTGAAAAGCATGTTTTACCTTTTTTATGGGTATCTTGAATTTGAATGGGATTTTTCTTTAAGAATGAATTGAATGAGAAAGGAATTTTTTTTTTTTCTTTTTTCTTGAGGCAAGTTCCTGGAACTGGAAGAATGAAAGTTGTTCCTTCTTGTAAGTTGTAATGCTGGTTGAGTGTTTGTTTTTTGTTAAAAAAATATTTTAGTATTTATTTAATTATTCAGAATTTAGACATGTTGCTGGCAGTAGAAAATTAAAGAAAGTTTAGAAATAGTAATAATAAATATAATAAATTAATAAAAATACAGATAACAAAGGAGGATTTGGAATTAGGGCGTTAAGGTCTAAATAAGGGAAAAGATGTTGAAAAAGTGGGACCACGTGGTGTTGACACCACGTAACCTAACCTTTTCCAAGTCAACTTTGATAACCTACTACTTACCTACTGCTACTAATCCTTTTTTTTTTTTCTTATGTTAACTTTTACTCTTTTATTACAAAAAATTTACAATTACAATTTTCTTAATATTCTTGCAATTAAACTAAATATATAGAGTAATACATATATTAAGTCTAAAAATTGATTGAATTATTGTTATTAGTATTAGTGATGATTATTGATTAGGGATTAGTGATGGAATGGAACTATGGAAGGAAACTACCCATTCACTTGTTGGAGTGATAAAAGAAATGTAAAGCCCAATTATTATTATATAAAAAAGCAAGGCCCATTTCATGGCCTTCTGTTTTGTTACCTTACCTGTGGGATAAGTGTCAATTGACTTTGGAGAAGGGAAATGCCAAATATCATACCATAACATCAATCCAACATCACCTTGCTTTTTCATTTTTGTGCATAAAAAACAAGCATTATTGCATGCAATCAATTCTTTACTCACATCAATCATTTATTTATTGTATATATTACATATTATGTAATAAAGATAGTTGACATAGTGCACATATGCATCATACATGACAGAGAGAGAAAGGCACCAATTGCTACCTCTTTAGCTTGCAGAGTTCTATTTCTCAATAAAAATGGCTCCTTTCAACTACCATATAGTGGTACAATTTGTCAAGAAACCTTTCTAAGATTAAGACTACTGATCTTGCATGAAAGTTATTGAATGCAAAACTCCCCATCATGAAACAATGAATACCTTATATCTACACTTAGCATGTATTCAACTTCAACCACTACTGTATTTACCTGAATATAGATGCCATCCAAGATGTTTAAAAACAACTTCTACAAAGGTGATGACTTTGTCAAGGTCACAAGCATAATCAATGAGGAATAGTCATTCATAATCGTGCAAACCACTTATAATAGCAGTTGTAAATGTTACTATCTAAAGGAAGATATAAGGCAGCAATCAGTGACCTATAATAAAAAATATTTCTAAGGTTCACCAACTTTACATAACCAGGAATACACCTTTAATGACTACTAATCAGAATGAGAGCAGCAATCCTGCTGCAACTACCACTTTCGGATTCTACAAGTGAAACACAAAAGCAATTACTCTGGATCAGCAACGATTGAAGCTCTGGCAATCAAAAACACCAATGTAAGCAAAATTATTTGGAGTCTTCACTTTTACGTGCCAATGAGAACTTGAGTTCCTCAATGAGCGAAAACAGTGTCATTGCGTCTAGGAGGTCTATCAGGAACTGATCCTGGTTTGAACTTAGAAGCTTCATGCTTTGCCAGCTCAGGAGGGATGGGGCTGCCACTTTGAACAAGCATCTGCTTAAGATCATAGAACACATCAGTGTCGTGTAGAGTCAAAAATGTTGTGGCCACACCGGTCTTCCCTGCACGTCCTGTTCTTCCAATACGATGTGTGTACATTTCAATATTACCAGGCATATCATAGTTTATGACGTGAGCCACATCAGGTATATCAATTCCACGCCCTGCAACATCTGTAGCAACAAGGACATTGAATCTCTTCGCCCTAAAACCTTCAAGACTGATTTCCCTTTGCTCCTGTGACCTTCCACCATGCAAGGTTGTTACTTTATAACCAGCTTTATCCAAATTCTTGGAAATATTATCAGCATTCTTCTTAGTATTGACAAAAACAATTGCTGTCTTATCTCCAAGGTCATCAAGCAACTTCTGCAATCTTGAAAACTTCTCTGATTCCTTCATCATGATCACGTGTTGAGATATTAAATCAGTAGCCTTTCCAGCAGTACCAATGTTAACCACAACAGGATTCCTCAAATACTTCCTAGCTAGCCGCTCAACAGCTGGAGGCATCGTAGCACTGAACATATAAGTGGTACGATAAATCCTTTTTTCATCAAGCTCCTCATCTTCATTCTCAGGTTTCAAATTACTAGACGGCATAGCATCCAATACACCCACAACTTGGGGCTCAAAACCCATATCTATCATCCTATCAGCCTCATCAAGAACAACATAATTACACTGGTTCAACACAGCATACCGCCTCTCTAAACAGTCAAGCAGACGACCAGGCGTGGCAATAACAACTTCACACCCTTGTCTAATCCTAAACCCTTGTTCCTCTATCGACTGACCACCAACAATTGAAACAACCTTAATACCCAAATAATGAGCAAATTTCATAGTCTCATCCTCAATTTGCTGTGCAAGTTCACGAGTTGGGGCCATGACAACAGCATAAGGCCCCTCAGCTTCATTCTCTTCACTCATAGGAGGTAATCTAGAAATATAAGACAACATAGGCAAAACAAAAGCAGCAGTCTTACCTGACCCTGTCTCTGCGATCCCGATCACATCCCTTTGCTGCAACCCCAAAGGAATGGCAGCCATCTGAATTGGGGAAGGTTTCTTATACCCAACTCGTTCCACAGCTTTCAACAACTCGGGACTCAACTTACTCTCAACCCAACTCCTCATTGGGCGTGGAATTTTCGACCCTTTATAGGAAATATTAAAATCTTCCCTAAAAATCCTCCAATCTCGTTCGGTCATTTCTTCAAGCTTCTTCTCAGACCAATGCTTATCAACTCTCATATCGAAAGTATCATATGTATTGGCAGCTTCTTCTTTTAATCTCTGAGCTGCGGCTTCCTCTGGTTTCTCTTCAACCCCTTCTTTTTTCCTAATCTCTTCTCTCATCTCCTTCTCATTCTTGGCTGCGAGCTTTTTCTGTTCCCTTCGATCCATTCCAGCCCTAAACCCACGTCCAAACAAAAGCTGAGCCTCGTGAGGGTTTTGGTACAAAGCATTCATATCTCTGGAAGTATCTTCCGTGTTCTCCCAATCGAAAGAAAACCTAAATTTCTCGCTAGGTTTAATAACCCTCTTCTTAGGTTTTTTCGATCCCAGATACTGCTCTTTAATGGCTTCCAATTCTTTTTCCCTCTCTCTCTCGGCTAATTTCTCCGACCTCGCCCGTTCTCGCGCCCTAGCCTCTTCCTCTCGCTCACGTTCGCGTTCCCGCTCCCGATTCCTCCGTTCCGATTCGCGGTCTCTCTCACGCTGTCTCTCGCGATCCCGGCGGTCGGCGAAATCGGAGGACGGTTTACTATCGGAGTTACCATTAGTAGCGCTGTTCGAGCGGTGAAGCTCTTCAAGGCGGCGCTTCTCTTGGGCGCGTTGCTCTTCGAGGCGCTGCAGAGCTAACTGTTCGCGTTGGGCTTTAGTCAAAAAGACAGGCTTCGGAATATTGCTGCTCATATTTTCTTTCGATAGAAATCAAGAAGAAAAAAGGAGAAGAGAATTCGCTTGGTGAATTGCAGGAGGGGAAAATTAGAGAACAACTGATCAAAGGATGGAGGTTTTGGGAAAACTTGAGCAAGTGTTCTAGAATCGAGATTGCTGCTTCCATCACTCGATTTTGTTTATTCGTGTTTACAGATGACACAATACCAATTGTACCCTTTGGGTCGGGCCTGAATAAGCCCAGTGAAAATCTCTAAATTATTTTACAAACTCGGCCCATTTTCAAAACTAGTTCTAGTTAGAGGAGGCCTCAACTTTTCACTTGTGTTTTTTTGTTTTTTCCAAACAACTTTTCACTTTTGTAGTTGTCAAGAGAAGCCACGTTTATAGCCACGTTACGAGAGCAACGAGCCACGCCGACATTTTTCCGGCCACGCGTAACTCTGCATGCAAAAAGGGCAAAAGCAATTTCCCCAATAACTCGTTATAAAACAGAGTCGAGCTCGAAAACAAGCAGCTAAGCCTTACTCTTCAGAAATCTCCATTCTCACAACCTTGAGCCACCGATCAAACGATGTCGAATCAGCCAGAAGTTCCCGGCGAGCCGACAAAGACCGGCACTTCCTTCCTTGAGACAGCCACCGGCTCCGTCCTCCAATCCTTCACTCCCGTCAAACAAATCCATCAGCATCTCTGCGCGTAGGCTCTTCTTCTTCCTTATTTTTTTTCCTTTTTAATCTTCCCAAAGTACTCAATATTCCATTCTTGTTACTTGTGTAGGTTTCATTTCTATAGCCACGACATGACGCGTCAGGTTGAGGCACACCATTTCTGCGCTCACCAGAACGAGGAAATGCGGCAATGTCTGATATACGACAGTCCGAAGAAAGATGCGAAGCTGATTGGGTTGGAGTATATAATATCGGAGAATCTGTTTATGACATTGCCGGACGAGGAGAAGCCGCTTTGGCACTCCCATTTGTACGAGGTGAAGAGTGGGGTTCTGTTCATGCCACGTGTTCCAGGCCCCATCGAGAGGCAGGACCTCGACAAGGTTTGCAAGACTTACGGTAAAACCATCCATTTCTGGCAGATTGACAGGGGCGACAACCTCCCCCTTGGCCTGCCTCAACTCATGATGGCGCTCACTAGGGATGGCCAGCTCCATGAAGAGCTTGCTCGAGGTAACTAATTAATAATAGCTTATAATAAGCTTTAAATTAATTACTAGAATATTTTTGTGAATTGAACATGCAAATGCAATTAATTGATCTACGAGTGGCATGCATGTATATATTATGGTTAGATGTTGAGAAGCGATTTGGGGTTTCGTTCGAGGAGCAGAGGGCGAAGAGAGCTGACATGGCTGGTCCGGCGCATGGAATCCATCCACTGGCTAATGGAGGTGGAACAGGGCTGATGACACAACTAAGGGAGGTGGATTGCCAGCCTGTTGATTCTGTTCCCCGGGTCTTCGTCTGAGTTTACATCTTGTAATTACATAATTTTGCAGCTTCTTATCCCCATAATTACCTCTCTGAACACACTGACTGGAAGCTATATTATATAGGAAAGCCTATAAAGTATAATGAAAGAAGAAAAGTTAGTAGAAATGGGGAATTTGTACTGGTTCTTATGTTGTGTTGAGTGGAATTATAATGGGGTATAATTTTATGAGTAGTACTTCTGTTTACTCTTAAATCAACTCTGTTTTTACCAAATAGTAATTGTTAATCTAACACACCCGTGATAAATATATCCCACATTTCAGGTAGATCAAAACTGCAATTTACAACAATGTTAAAACTGAAACCTCCAACTCCGAGCCACTTGCCATTAGCGCATCTCTAAAAAGTGCCCCAGCAGCTGCAATTTTCTTCTTCTGATCCCAACTTCCATCTGCATTCAACTTAACCCAGTTCATCAGTCTAAGCTTCTCCCATATGAGCTCTATTGTGGTTTTCTTTCTTATGTTATCATGAATTGAGGAGGCTTTCCACTCTGTGTCATTATTATTTTGTCAATATCAATAATCTCCAACTTGTTCAACTACTGGAATAGAATATTCTGATGAGAGAAAATAAATTACCCCATTACGCCATTTCCAAATCTGCCAAGTAACATTCTCGAAACTTGCATGAGATTGAGGTTGAAACTTGAAACATTCTTCCAAATTGGGCAATCCCAGCTTCTCTTAAGTCTTAAACAAATCCCCTAGCTACCAATACCATAAGGATTTTCCATATATACTTGCTTGGCCTTGTTACAGTTTCAGAATGAGGATGGTGCATTCAGTTTTGATGCCCCGCACAAACTTACAAGAATATGCTTTCCATCAATCAATTTCTAATTACGCTGTTGACATTACAAAGAAGTCGATCTGGTGCTCATTTACAGCCGTAGGAATGTAGTTTGAGTTCCCAAATCATCTTAATACCTCAACTTGAGGTGTTCTGACTCTGACTAGAGATACATGTTTTCATGAGCCCCAGGGGGATAAACTCTAATTACTCTTATCTTCTTGACTTTCTAACAAATTCACAAGAATGCATTTCACTCTATCCGCTGTTATATAGTTTGTTGATGTGGAATGAATCTCACATTGCTAAATACAAAGGCCATTGGTTTATATAGGCTTAAGTGCTTTAAAGGTTATGTGGGCTAGTGGATATTTAGGTCATTTGGGCTTGGTTTATCTACTAATGAGCCTAGGTCAATAGACTAATTTTATTGGTCTTTGATGATGGCACTTGGGGCATCTTGGGCCTTGATAACTTAAGAATTTCTAAAGTCTTAATTTTTTATTTTTCCTTAAAGAAAATTCAGTTACCTATTTCAATGAATCCTAATTCAATGGCCTTGATGCAATTTTTTGTAGAGGCCATGAATAGAATATCTTTGGTGCAAAACCAAAAGCTGCAGCAGCTCATGGAGTCGACTGCTCGAATAAAGGAGTCACACGACTTACTTAAAGAGCAAATGACTCAAGACCAGGAAAACATCCTGGCTAGGATTGAAAGGATGGAAGCAATACCCGGGGGGCAAAAGGAATGGAGCTAAGGACATTGTCCTCACTAAGTTCATACAAAGCTCAGTGGACAAAGTCGCCCCAACAGCAAATGCGGTTTAAAAAAAATGGCCTTAGTAAAAATTTGGCCAAATTTTCTTCAATTCTTAACGTTGATCTTAATTTATTTTTTGGCCACGTATAAAATAATTTATTGTGTTGGCACAAGTATGCCACCAAGTCAACTATGACAAGAGGAAGAGAGGAGGTGAATTCGGCCAAGACCAATTTCCTTATATACAAGCTCAAATCCTTTCCTTCTAGGTCAAGGACTTAAGCTTGGGAGGGCATTGTTTATACCTCAATTTACAATTGAGGGTAAATTGGTCTTCACATGATTTATATCAAGAGGAGTGGTCAAGATTTGATTACAAATCCTGAAAAAAAACTTAGTTTCCACACCACCCTAGTTCTAATTGAATTAGGAAATTCTTGTAATTAATTAATTAAGGCCGAAATTATTAATAAATAATAATAATTTCGAAATTATTATTATTATTTCCATATATGCCGCCCAAAAATAGGAGAGTGACAGAGAAAGTCAATCGGAAGCACTTTCCTTTAAAATTGTTGCCCGCTAGGGAGACAAACAAGTAAAAAAGGAAAATTGCTTGTCATCTGCCCATAAGATGAAAAATACCTTATGGACATACATAGCAAGGCCCAAGTCGTCTCCCATACAGAGGAGAGGCTGCCCTCTGCCCTGCTGAGAGATAATTTTCTCTTCCTGCAGGAAGGAGGCAGAGAGCTAAAGATTGTCAGCAAGAGAAACATCTATGCACGTGAGAGAGGCATGAGATTTCCAACCTCACACCTCCTCAACATAGTCGACCTAACATGGTGAAGAAATCGCCTAGCCCTTTTCCCCTCCCCGGGAGGCGAAATTGTAACTTGTATTTTGTTCAATTAAGGACAAAATAGTAAAATTGACCAATTGAAGAGGCTAGAGGCTGCGATTTCTTCCAAGGAGCATACCATGATGATCCTTGAGCTATGTAGATCATCTTGGTAAAATTTCATCCTATTCTGAAATCGGAGTAAGAACTTATGCCCGGTTTTCAGTTAAGGACATTTTGGGGAGTGAAACCAAGTTCACCATGAAAGAAAGCTCGAAGGTGTGAATTCGAGCCTACTGGTGAAATTTTGGTTAATTCCGAGATAGTTTGCAACTTTTGCATTCTTTTCAGTTAAGGACATGTGGCTTTCTCACCCCGGTTTAAGCCATTTTCTTAATTAATTATTATTTTCATGATTTGAAGAGCTAAATATGACTAAGTATGAGTAATTTCGTGGCCTTGATGATCAAAGTCCAATTCATGATGTCAATTGGCCACCACTTAGTCAAAATTAGCTAAATTCAGCACAAAAGAAGCAACGAAGGCCTGCTGCAATATGATAGGCAGAAGGAATAATTGTCATCAACTACCCAGGAGGAAGATTTCCATCTCCTATCCAAGCAATGTGGCGCCCTAGCATCTATTTTACCATCTCCCCAGTAGTTGGAAGCAATCAGAAGAAGAAAGAAGCTTCACTGCACCTTCTTGGAAGCTGTCATCTGCATAGGAGGAGGATTTTGCCTTTCTCAGCAAGGCAAGCCCATTAATGCCAAAGCCCATGCCGCCCCCTATATAAAGGGAGGCCATTCTCAGGTTTTAGGCAGATATCACTCATCTCAAAACCAGCTCCTGAAGCTACAAACTTGCTCCGCGCAAAAAACCAAGCTCCGTGCTTATTTTCTCTCTGGCTCTGCGCCATTTTCACCCTGTTCATCACGAGTTCTTACTCGTTCATCAAATTTTCCTTGTTTAGATCTTGTCTCAGGACATACAAACACTCTTTTAGTGTTTTTCTCTTGTTTCAATCTTGTCTTCGGACTCAAAAACATTGTACACGTGTTTCTCTTTCAAAAATAACAAATCAAATTGTTATTTTCTTTTCAAATTCAATTGCAATCAAAACAGATCTCCTAGATCTGATCCAAATAGAGAGAGGCCCAGTTACGAGAAGCAGTTTGCTATGGATCCAATGATTTAAATGCTCCGGTGTGACTTTGATCCAGTCCCCACAATCGCTCTGATCTTTTAATCTGCTGCTCCGCGCACCAAATCCAGTTCTTTACAACCTCTTTGTCAATTTCAGCAAATTGACTGGCACGCCCCTATACTGTCATAAAGAATTCTCCACGAAAACTTTAACAAGATATTTTTGGCGCAAAAAATTGTGTCTTCGATTTACTTATTGCTGATATTACGGGAATCCCAGGCATGTACCAATTTAACTTTATTTATTCAAGTTCCTATTTCATCCAAAAAAAAAGGTTACTTGGCTTTGCCTTTGCTTTCCATATAGACCAATTCACCAAACTATATAGATCACTATATCCTAGGCGTTATGCAAAAGAGAGAATGTTGTAATCATCATGCAAAACAAATCAGATGAGTTTTTTGTTTATTAAAATCTCATTCACTTGCACACCTTAATTTAGCACAAATTTTAATTAAGTTGAAGATTAGTTGCATTCTTTGGAATATAAAAAAAATAAACGAGTTGAACATATAAAACATCTTTAATTGATACTAAAAGTTTTATAAATAAAGATAGCCATTCTTGGGATGATAAGAGAGTGAGACATGAGACTATTGGGGATCCAATTAAAAGTGATTCGAAAAAATTTGGGTGAATTCCACTTTGAAACGTCGATAATAAACAACGAAATTAGAAATGATGGCTACCACTTGCACTTCCAAACTTGTATTATTGATATGATGACTTAAGAGGGTTTTGGGTCAATAACTATATGACCCAGGTTTTAGAAAGTGAAGAAAAAACAGTGCATGGCTTGGCCATCCTTGCATTTCCAATTCCATGGCCCTACTCAACCTTAATCTCCAGGTTTGACAAGTCGTAATTCCAAGCAGATTCTTCGGTGCTTTTTGGTTGAGCCCTTTTGCTTTGCTTTTTCCTTCTTCTCTCACTCACTTGTTGTGTGGAAAGGAAAAACATTTTTTTGCGGGTTCCAATAACTCTTTTACGCTTATAATCCCCATGTATGATTTCTTCTCCAACCGACAAATCCCATACCTAAACTAAACTTGTATTTTGACTAAAACTTGATTAGTCAAAGTTATATTTTGCCAAGTTTAAATGAACTAGGGGGGGCAATAAGGTTGATTAAAGTAAGAAATGTTTTGAAAATTGTTCCCACCCAATCTCTCGCCCTATATATATATTAATTAGAATGATTGAATTTTGACCTCTTTTAGACACTTGAGTTTGTCATGGAATTTATTCATTAAATAATACCGTCTCCATGCACCATGATCCACTAATTCAAATGGACAAATACTGAAAATAATATAATCTTGCAAGAATGGAATTTGAGTGGAACCTTAAGTTATGGAGTGTAGCATATAGGGGGAAAATATGTGGTTCATATAGCTTACAACTTAAAATCCAACTTGTCAACATAATGCTCACATATGATGCACATGACCAAAACATAAAATTGAAATGAAATGATGGTGAATTGCCTATCAAATACGGCGTTCCAGTAATCTGCAATTGCATGTATCTTTCAAATTTTGTGGGATCTCATTGGTCGGAAAAAAGAAAAACTGTAGAAACAACAACAAAGTTTTCTTAGAATTTGTTTTCTTTGGGGGCCAACATGGAGATATTGGTTTTCTAATTAATTCCCTGCTGATCTGATCGTGCTTTATTGGAATTTCATTAGTGTTATGTATTCTCTTGTCCCTCTAAATCTAATCTCTTTTGACACATAAAATAAAATTCTTTTTTTTTGGTACATTTTTTTCTTCTTCTTCTTCTTTTTCATTTGTCATCAAAAGCTACTGAATTTTATAAAATCCAAGTTTATATGGTTTAAATTTGGCATCAATGGTTTAAAGTTTTTTAGTATTTAATTATTTTATGCAGTAGTACTTATTTTTTCATCCTCTAAAGAATGATCATTAAAAACATGTGCTTATGTCTATTCGAGTGGCATTTTGCAATTAAAAAGATTTTTCCACAAAAGGCACAACTTGGATATTTCACCCTAAAGAACACAAAAGTGGTCCCTTCAAGTCCCAAGGCCCATCTATGATCTATAACAAAGCCAAGAACCCTCTCTACTGCCACGTGTCAGTTTCCAAAATTGCAATCAACTGGTCCACCATACCGGCAATACCCAGTAGTCAGTGTCTTCACCTGTTTCCCTGTTTACACAAGAAAAAATATAAAATCGATAGGTTTAAGGTTTTTGGTTTCTGCCTTGTAGCTTTGCCTTGGTGAAATCTTCCAGTTCCTTGGTTTCTTTTCAAACTTGCAAAAAGCCTGAATTTTTTTTTTTGTCTTGGGTTTGATCCTGGAAGCAAGGAAAAGATGACTGGCGTCCTGGAAAAAGATGGGGTTACCCTGGAAGAGCTGAAGGAAAAAATGGCTGAGTTTGCAAGGGAAAGAGACTGGGATCAGTTTCACAGCCCTAGGAATCTACTGTTGGCCCTGGTAAAAAAAAAAAACCCTTTTAATTTTACAGACTTCTTATTTGTTTAGACCCTAAAACATTTCTTTATCATTTGGTAAATGTTAGTAGTAATTTTTTTCTTTTTTAATCATTAATTTGTTCACGGATTCTTGTTTCTGCATCTATTATTTGTTTAAGTTGACTTTGCAATTTAAGACCTTTTTGACCCATTGCCCATTTCTTTATTTTTGTTTTCAGTTTCTCTATTTTTGCTTGTCATAACTCATAAGCAAGGCAAGAGTAGTTGTAGTAAACAGTATTTCTTACATGTTCCTATTTGGGTTTTTCTTTTTGAATCTTTGGATCAAGATGGGACTTTTTTTTAGCCATTCTGAGGCTGGAGAAAAGTGGCCCATGGTAGAACTCAATTACAAGACCAAAAGCTTTTATCATCTTGTTCATTTTGTTGGATATGAAAAACCCAAACTGATTGAGTACCAAGCAATCCCATTGTCCCCTTGGAAATTTAATGATTTTACTGTTTTCTTGAGAATCCCATCCAGGAATTTTGGTTTTTGTCCCTTGTTTTCGATTCTGAGAGATTCACTGCCCATTCCATCAAACTATACATAATACAATCAAGAAAAATGTCATGAAAGTAATGAAAACAGTAATATAAAGTACCACTTGTTTGATTATTATCATATATTTTTTGTCTGCTCCTTGCATATGTTTGAATCACTGTTGCAAGTGAATAAAGACGGCTAAAGGACTGATATTATGTAAATCACTAATGGGCCACAAGAATCATAAGCAAAATACGAAAGAAAAGAATCTTATATTATACCGGTTGTTTCCTAGTAGTATATAGTATATATATTATGATGTAACTCATGTCAAAGACCCCACAATTTTTTCCCCTCATTACCTGCAACAATGGATATGGTTCCTTGTTCCTTGATACTTGAGTTTTGTTTTTTTTTTGGCCAACTTGATACTTGAGTTGAGTCATTATCTTTTCTCTTTACTTGTATGAACAAATATACATGTATGAATGTTTCAGGTAGGGGAAGTGGGAGAATTGTCTGAAATATTTCAGTGGAAAGGAGAGGTACCAAGGGGACTTCCTGGTTGGAAAGAAGAAGAGAAACAACACCTTGGGGAGGAGCTATCCGATGTGTTGCTATACCTTGTTAGGCTTTCTGATATATGTGGTGTTGATCTTGGTAAAGCTGCATTGAGAAAGCTGGAGTTGAATGCCATTAAATACCCAGTCAAGCTTTCCAAAGGCTCTTCCAAAAAGCACACGCATCTCAATGTGGATAAGAGCAATGTTAATGGTGATAGTGCTGCTGCTGCTGCTGCTGCTGCTGGGCATCAATAGTGACAGCAATAGCAGCAGTGGGTGATGATGTTGGATGTGCCTGTGATTTTATCATGTTCACCACTTGAGGCTTGAACTAGAATTCTTATCCAAATAGTATATATAAATGGTTTTTCTCATGTTATTATTAGAATGATCAATCTTCATTTGATTAAACCCTCCTTAAGCTAATTGTTTCACATACTAATGGCTTTATATATAATTTTGTATTCTCTGTGGTTGAAAGGTGATTTGGGGGGTGCAGAGTTTTTAATGGTGTGTGTTTGTTTGGTCACTGTAACAAGTAATATAAGTATATTATATTTTTGCATGAGCACAATCTGGGGTGGTGTGCCACTGTTCCAGCCTCCTGGAGTTATTAATGGTATGGTTGAAATAATGTATCCTAGTTCAGAGATTTGATGACTGTGGTCACTGTCTTGAACTGAAAGTGTATCCTCCTGGCTGGTAAGATGGTGATTTTCATTGAAGTGTCAACATTTTCATATGGTTCCCTGAGAAAGTGTGTCCAGAACCATGATGGCAATGCTTCCCTTTACCACATCATTGCCTTGAGAGTAGAGAGCTTCATGTATAATATAATAAATTAATGATAAAAATAATATATAAGAGAGCAAATGGACTGTGAACAGTTTTAAACTTTTTTGGTTAGAAGATTTAAATCCACTAATCTTAATCGGAATGTAATGCTCGATAAACAAATTAATGTAAGATAAATTAACCTATAGCATTTCACTAGAAGAATACAAGTTAACCATGTTAGAAGTTAGAACTTAGAAGCCCTGGAATACTAAATGCTGCTGGCCAGAACCCGGTCTGTTTGCCCTAACTTTACTACTTATAATATAAGTGTTTTTGCAGTTTCTGACTTTTAGACTTAGTTCACAAACAATTGAAAAATGCTTTTGAATTACCCTTCTAGATTTTTTGTTTTACCCGGTTTGGAGACTGTAAAATAAGTTAGACTAACATTTAGATTCTTATATGAAGGCCTCGCGCATCATGGATTGGCGAGATGCCATGGCTTCTTTCCTAATTAATTTCTGCCACTCGATGTCTCAATCCGAGCCTAACGCTCAAACCTGAAGCGTTTCCTTGTTTACCTTCTCCTATTTATACCTCAAGTTTCTAGAATTTGATAGTACGTAATATATAGTTCGGATATTTTCAATTCAAATCCTAGGAGTGAACAAATAATCGAAGAGGATTATCATTTATATATGTTGATCATATACTATTTTGGGCCTAAAGCCCACTAGCAACCAAGGCTCATGCCTTTAAGGTATATATAAATAGGCAAGGTAGGGCCATTATCTAAAAAACCCTTCACAAACACTCATAACATTACACTGAAAGTGGACCTCACTGATTTGACCGTCGCAGGAGGTCCCCCTCAAACACCACAAGGGGATCTCTTTCTAACGGTTTACTCTCTTGCAGGCCTCGCTCAGAGCTCGATCTATGTGATGTTGATCGTCGGTATATTATTTGCGATCAACAATATATATATATATATATATATATATATATATATAAAAGAAAGAAGAAAACTCAAAGCGTTATTTATTCTTGTCACATTGTAATCGTTTTCCTTGCTTGAAATCTGGAGGCTTGTCTGCCGGTTTATCACGTTGTAACGAGAGAAAAAAAGTATTATTCTTGTCGTCGGTTATAAAATGATGAAGGCCAAGAATGTTCAAGGGCATGACATTTGGACAACCTCGAAGAACACTGGTGGCGAGCATGCAACCACACTCCCTCGCTCGGCCTCTAACTATGCCAAACTAGTTCCCCCAAAACTAAAGACATAAACATCACTTTCCTAGAGCCTTAAACATAAAATAATGAGTTCCAAACTTCAAATAAAAGATGTTAAATTTGTTCTCAAAGCTAATCTATTTGCTCTTCAGTCAGATTTCATCGAGCTGGCAGCAGAGTAATATATGTTGCTAATTGGGGGGGTTTATTAACATTATTGCTAGCTATAGTACGAAAATAGTGAGAAATTGATTGATGTAGGTAGCTTTCTATGGCATATAAGCTTTTCCATTTGGTGTAGACTTCGGTGCTCCCGTTGTGATACTCCCATTTTTCATTGTGATGCTCCCATTCAATTCTGACCATTGGATGCAACATCTATTTTTTTGACCGTCGGATATTAAAAAATTTAACCTACTAAACCGATTTTAAAAACATTTTAGAATGAATTCGTATGTGGTAGTCCTCGTGATATATTTTTACACCTTTTTTATTCAAACCGTTTATATCAACTATTTTTTCCAGTCCATTCTAAGATGCTTACACGTGTGTTTTAACAAAATGAAGGGTGAGCTTTCTTTATACAACATACCCGATGTAACACAAGATTTTACTCTTCTCCTTGTCAACCAAAAAAACTGTTTGAATTCGTATCGACGATCCGACGATAACTGCAGCAACTCCACCAGTCCCTCTCCCTGATCTTTGGTCTGAAACTTAAAAGAGAACGGAGAACTGAATCTCCTCCCCAAGCCTGTCCTAGATTTAATCTATTTTGGATTTTTAGATTATGACGAAAGCAAAGATTTAATCTTGTTTGTCTTATAGGCTACAACTTTCCCATATTTCTGGCTTTCAAAAATCTAAAATTTCCAACTATTAAGAACAAAGAACACAGATGCTTCAAGGAAGACAAAATTAATTGAGTTCATGTTTGGTTTTACGATTTAAAGAATCGAATATTGATATTCGTTTATACGATAAAAACTGGTAATGTAAAAGAATATTAATAGATTTGAAAAGCTGGAGTTTTGAATGGAAAAAGATGATACCCAACAGATCTTTCATAGAATTTTGTTGTTAATCACCGAAAATGAAAAGGCTTTAACGTATAATTTTTTGCTAATTGCCGGAAAGCTATGGCTGCAAATGGGGTTTTTTTTTTTAAGCAGAACTCTGTTGATGCAGCAATATATGAGATGTGGAAGGGCCTTCGATTTTTTTGGTTTTGTTCGGTTTGAAAACCAAGTCAATTCCAAGGTGGTTTTTTCTTTGGCAATAGTTCCATGGTGGTTTTACTCTATCAGTTCTCTTCTCCTGACTTGTTTGTTATTTTAGTTAGTTACTCTATTACGAGGACTACCACATACGAATTCATTCCAAAAGGTTTTTAAAACCGGTTTAGAAGGTTAAATTTTTTAATATCCGACGGTTAGGAAAATAGATGTTGCATCCAATGGTCAGAATTGAATGGAAGCATCACATTGAAAAGTGGGAGTATCACAACGGGAGCACCGAAGCCTACACCTTTCCATTTTCCTAAATTTGACGGAAGGTTATTAGTAATTGATTTGTTGCCACTTTAAAGTTTAAAGTTCATCTCTTGTCTCTTAACTCTTGAGTCTTGACTACACCTGTGAGTGAGTCAGTATCCACAAAATGTTACGTGTTAAAATCTCTTTTTTTATCTCCATAGTTGCCATTTCTCATTCTACAAATGGAGAAATGTGATTTCTTCATTTTATTTAATTTTTATAATAATCACTGTCAACTTTCTTCTCTGGTCTTGCCTTATATAGGTTTCTCTCTTAAATGTCAAGATGCTAATTATTGTTAAATATGGGCATTACAATAATGCAATTCAATAACGTAATCTACAAGTTTAAATTTTCAAATTTAAACTTTTTACAATTTCATTTAATTAGAGTATAAGAAGAATAATTGTTCTTGCCCCTCCATTTTATCACACATAATACTCTCTTTTAATATGTTCCATCACACGTTAGACCACGTGTCTTCTCTCTTTCTTTTTTTTTCTATTTTTTATTCTTTTTATTAAGTTTAGCCTTAATTTCATTAAATTTAACCTCAAATTAAAATTTTATTTTTAGGAATCTATTAGTTTTATAAGTTTTCAAATTTTAACTTTTTACTATTTGATTTTATAAGGAATCACACTAATTTACCCTAACAAACTCCCTAAATTGTCTCCCATTTTAATGCTCTCATACCATTGCTGCATCTTTGGTTAGATTAGATATACTCACATTTGATGTTCAGTTTACTTTTAAGCTAAAAATTAGTAGTTTAAGGAAAGTTTTACTTCATAATGAACCCATGAGTGAATTTTATCTCATAATCCACTAATTCGACTCGAACATGATTAATCTTAAATCTTAAACCGGGTGGTGTAGACACAAAAATGATTTTGATTTTAGTTCCCTAGTTCATATCTAACTCTGTATTTGCATTTGCTATTGCTAGTATATTTAGCTGGCAAACCATATCCTAACCAAATGGGGGCAGACCAGATTATGTGCAGCTGCTGCTCTCCATTAATCAAAACAAAAGAAAGAAGCCAAATTAAGCTCACTTCACAATGAACAGTGTCAATCAGTCAATCACCACCAGCAACAACCTGTCTTCACTCTTCACTTATGGTAAAGTCAGATTCTTTATAGTAAACGTTAAAAGCATGATTTTATTGCCTTTTTTTGAGTCTTTTGACCGAAGAATTTTTTTTTTTGTTCCATCTTTTCATGTTATAGGAGTAAAATAAAATATATTTGATCAGTACTTTCTGTTTCCCCTTCTTCCCTTCCCTGGCGATGAAATTAAAATTTTGGTTGTAAAAAAGTTTTCTTTTCTTCTTCAAACCCGCATTTGTCATTAATCGCTTCTTTTGTCTTTTAGTAGGTATCCACACTCGTCATCTGCCCCTCAAAAGACACAGATTCCTCCTCTTCCTTCCTCGGTTTCATCTCCTTTTAAAGAACAAGAATTCTGATCTTCAGAAGAAGAAGAAGAAGCACCAAACCCAACAACAATCTTATCCAAATTTTCATCATCAAAACAAAATCCATGAACAACAACAACACTGGTTCTAGTTCTAACACGAACCATTCTCGTGACATTGATGAACAAGACCAAAAAGCCATGACAAACAAGCGTTATCTGCCTCTTTTGATAATCAACTATGCTTGCTTGTTTCTGGGTTCTGTCTCTTCAAGCTTGCTTTCAAAATACTACTTTAATCACAAGGGTTCGAGCCGATGGGTTTCAACTTGGGTTCAATCTGCTGGGTTTCCTCTCCTTGTCATCCCAATTTTCCTTCCTTACTATCTCTTCAATTGCACTCAAAGAAAACCCTTCACTCATTTCACTCCCAAAATCCTTGTCTTGTCCGTCTTTATCGGCGTCATGTTAGGAATAAACAACCTTCTTTTCTCCTGGGGAAACTCTTATCTCCCTGTATCAACCTCTTCTCTCCTTTTATCATCCCAACTCGTTTTCACTCTAATTCTCTCCGTCATCATCGTGAAACAAAAGATCACTTTCACGAATCTCAACTGCGTTATCTTACTAACATTGGGCTCGGCCCTTTTAGCCTTTGAGTCCAGCCATGACAAACCCCAGGGCTTGACCCGAACCAAATACTTCATCGGCTTCATTTCTACTATTGGGGCCGGATTGCTTTTTGCCTTATATCTGCCCATCATGGAAATGGTATACAAGAAAGTCTACTGTTACACCATGGTGATGGAAATGCAGCTGGTCATGGAGATAGCGGCGACGGTATTGGCCACCACCGGGATGGCCGTGGACGGCGGTTTTACGGAGATGAAGAGAGAGAGCAAAGAGGTGTTCGACAAAGGGGAAAGAGTGTACTGGGTGGCGTTGATATCGAACGTGGTGACGTGGCAGCTGTGCTTCATGGGCACGGCGGGGATGGTGTTCTTGACGTGTTCGATAACGGGAGGGATTTGCATGACGGCGTTGTTGGCCATGAACGTCTTGGGAGGGGTTTTGGTTTATGGGGATAACTTCGGTGGAGTTAAGGTTGTCTCCACTTTGATGGTTGGTTGGGGGTTTTGTTCATATGTATATGGGATGTATGTTAGGAATAAGAAGATGAAGCACAGCTCGGATGAGTTACTTGATCATCAGAAGCTAATTAACAATAATGGTGCACCTCCTTCCATGGAGATGGTTCAAATTGAACCTGGAGCTCCTCCTTCTCAACATCTTGAGGTTTGAACATTTTTAAATTTTGCCCATCAATTGATTAGGAGTAATGAATTAATCCATTGTATTCAATCAATATATATATGTATACTCCTACAATTGATTTAGTTTGATCTTGATGGTGAAGTGAATGTTTAATTTTCCATATATTATTATAATTTGTAAATACTGAAATAAGATCATAAAAATACATGAATTTTTTAGAAGAATTAGACGATTCCAATTACTAAGCACGGAGAAATATATCAGAGGGCAGATCAAAGGAAAATTGTTTAACAAGTACTGATGGAAACTATGAGTGGCAAGGTTACATTGTTTAACGGAGTTGAACAAGAACCCCAGGGCTCGGTCTTGTCATCTACATTAGAATCTTCTGTTAGAAAATTTCTGAAAACGAGTAAAGAAAAACAAGACTTTGAGGCGCCAAGTTTTCTCAAATACAATATTGCCTAACTATTTTAGACAAGTCGTATTTGGGATATAACAAAGCCACTTGAGAACATTCAGAGAGAAGTAGAATGGTTCTGTCTCTAAAATGTTTATGTGGAAGGCTCTTTATATACTTGATCAACATTCATGTCTTTTCATATAGACATAACTTTATGATCAATACATGTCTTTCCAAATAGACATAACTTTATGAATAATTATATCATAAAGATACCTTTTATAGACAAATAAGTCTCTTCATAATTGTTCACTTATGAACAAATGCCTTCAATAAACATCAATATTCAAAAAATATCCAACAATCCCCCACTATTTTGGAATGTTGGTATTTTGAACTTTATCAATCCAAGTATTTACAAACTAATTCCCCCACTAGTTTGTTGACTTGAAAACCATAATTCACTTATAAATATAGTGCATACAAGAAGGATTCTACGAATTGGACCTTCAATTAGTGTAAGCATCTCAGGACGCTAACGAAGTACATGGTGTCCGAAGATTGAACCATGACTCCTTTCGTCTAGGGTCAGAAACACCACACACACTATACATAAGTTCTTCTAACCAAATTTCTCGTTTGTCCTAGCACTATGACTAGCCCTGTGCTAGCGATCCATTTTCTATGAATATGTACAAGAGTAAAACCCTTTCATACTCTTGTTGAAGCGGCACCACTTCATATTCATATAGGTGGAGTCACTTGTTGTTGATTTATTCCTAACAACCTCTTATAGCTCCATTAAGAGTTTAATAACTCATCCTCTCTTATCACATTAGTACTAACAACTTTTATTCAGTATGGGACATAGTTAGCACTTTGAAACAGACATGCCAATGACTTGTTATTACCACATTGAACCTCAGTCTATAACCGATTTGGTCAAGCGAGGTTGGGTTCCCATCATTGGTGTCTAAGGGTTATATTTTAATTACCCATACCACTTGTAGTCTCCCACATCTTATCTCTAGGCAATGCCTTAGTTAACGGATCCGACAAATTCTTTGCTAAATTTATGTAAGAGATAGTAATAGTTCCATTAGAGACTTTATCTCTCACACAATCATATGGATTTTTCAATCCCAAACTTTATAATTTATGCATATTACTAATATGCTTAAAACATTCATGATCCAAGGAAATAGTTGGCATTGGTTGTGGCCACAACACTATACTCATTGTTTAATTTCAATCAATCTATTTTCTTAATCATATCCATCAAAATTTTCTTATAGTACAAATGGATAATTTCCAAGAAATATACAAAGTCATTTAGTCCTTTTAGTTAAAGTAGGACTTTCCAATGACTTTCATCAATAAATTGTACTACACTCTCTTTGTATAATTTACATAAAGTAAGATTATACCAACTCTTATTATATCATAGTGATATAACTCTTTTTATTTTTCTAATTAGAAACCAACTTATCTCTTTGTTTCTTTAAGAAACCAACACACCCACACTAGGTGGAATCACACATCCAATCATCAAAGGATGTCTCTTTATTTCAATAATAAAGATCACAATAAAATTGAATCCAAGCAGCCATAAATGAAAAACTATATTCATCGCTACCATTTGAGACCCATTTTATACCTTAATCGTATAAAGATCATAGTCTCAAAATAAAATATATAACATCTCAATTTATATGAGGTTGTACGCCAATAATTCACCTTATGATAAAATAATCATAACTCCCATATAACACAATGCTAAGCTTGTGCCCAATCACAAACTCGTGAAATAAATAAATCACTTGTATATGGATAATTTCCATCACCACCATAATTCATGCTTCTAGGAATAATTATAAATTCCATATCACAAATTGCTATAAAGCTTGTGCTCACGATTTGCATGAATTAATTCTGAAAGTCATTTTGATAAATAGAATTTATATAACTTCTTTAATCAATTTGAAGTTATCTCACATCATATTTATTTCTTACAAGCAAATATTTGTAAAGGAGAAATAAACATCAAAATAATCATATAATTAATAATAAATTAACGAGGATTTTCGTTCCTTTTCAAGTATAGAGGAACACCCTTCATCATGGATTACTTAGACTATATATTATGACACACCGGTCATCAAATATATATTATCTTTACCACAGCCCCCGTCAAGAGTTATGACTCTTGCGCAATCCAATTACAGGGCTAATCATAAGGGCTTTTATGAGAACCTTAAAGTTCCATAGGCCATTCTAAAAATAATTAGAATAAAAAACTAATGTAATCCATTGAAGAAGCAAAGTCAAAACATGAAAAAACCACAGAGGATTTTTCAACAAATGAACGTACCAGAAATGAAGGTAAAAACAAATGTACATACTTATCTTTATATATATAAAGACGTCCTTCCATTGCCCATTAATTCTTTGACGAGCATCAATGCATTTCCTTCCTTGTGTTCATCAATCATTCCCTTAAAAAGAGCGACTTTGCATCATGCCTCAAAGCCGAAGGAATATTGTATTTGAAACAAGACTTTGAGGCGCCAAGCTTTCTCAAATACAATATTGCCTAACTATTTTAGACAAGTCGTATTTGGGATACAACAAAGCCACTCGAGAACATTCAGAGAGAAGTAGAATTATTGGTTCTGTCTCTAAAATGTTTATGTGGAAGGCTCTTTATATACTTGATCAACATACATGTCTTTTCATATAGACATAACTTTATGATCAATACATGTCTTTCCAAATAGACATAATTTTATGAATAATTATATCATAAAGATACCTTTTATAGACAAATAAGTCTCTTCATAATTGTCCACTTATGAACAAATGCCTTCAATAAACATCAACATTCAAAAAATATCCAACATCTTCTTCCTCGCTAATTTCTTGAACAACATAATTAGCTTCATTTGATGTTCTAATCAACTCCAGTTCCATTGCAACTTGTTTCATTGTAGGCCTTTTCTTCCCATTAAGATTCAACTTTCAAGCATCTTTTTGCAAGCTTTGCTACTGCTATAATCTCTTCTTCTGGACCATCATTTGTCACACATGGATCAAGAATGTCGAACAATGAATTCTCCTTCATTGCATGCAGAAAAAAGGTTACCAAGCTTCTCGCTTCCTCATCCTCAGATTGTGTGGAGTGTATAGGCTTTTTCCCCGTTAAGAGTTCAACTAGAACAACTCCGAAGCTATAAACATCACTCTTATCTGTAAATTGATTTGATCGAAAATACTCTGGATCCAAGTATCCGAATGTTCCTTGTACCCGAGTTGTTAAATGAGTTTGTTCGAGTGCAACTGATCTTGAAGTTCCAAAATCTGACACTTTTGCTCTGTGTTTATCATCCAAGAGTATGTTGGTAGCCTTTATATCTCGATGATAAATAGGGACAGAAGCAGCAGAGTGCAAATATGACAAAGCATTTGCAACTTCGGTTCCAATTCGCAAACGCATTTCCCATGTAAGTGGGAATTCTTCATTGTGCTCATGAATTAGTTGAGAGAGTGTTCCATTAGGGATGAACTCATACACCAATAACGGGAATTGGGTCTCTAGGCAACATCCTAATAATTTAACCACATTTCTATGATTAATTTGTGATAAGATCATCACCTCATTAATGAACTGTTCAAGCAGCTGCTTTTCATCTGACAGTTTCTTCTTCTTGTGATCCACCATTTTAGACTTCTTAATAGCCACAATGCTTCCGTCCACCAACATTCTTTTATAAACAGTTCCTTGTCCTCCTTGACCTAGGTTCGATTCTCGTTATAATAATCAGTTGCCCTTTCCAGCTCCTTTGAAGTGAAAAACCTTATGTTTTCACCCCTACTACCTTCATTGCGGGACAATTGTTGTTGCAGTAGTAAGCCTCCATTTCTTTTGAAGTATTTTCGCTTAAGCTTGATGTTTCTTCTTCTTCTTAGCACTTTGTATATATTCCATGCGCCAAGTAGAAGGAATAGTGTTCCGAAACCTGTGCTGCAACCTATAAATACAATTCAACCAACATAATTATGTTGAATAAACATAAACATAATTTCTCTATCTATTAAGATATAAGAACTTGAGCAGTGAGATATTGAATTTTATCAACTCACCTATAATGATTGCCCAATTTTCTTGCTTTTTAGGAGGATATTGTGCTGAATAAGACAGTATCGGCTGGCACCTACTTTGAATGTTATCGTATTTAAATCCTTGAGGGCATGACGACAAATTCAAACAATCATTGCCAGGAGCATTCGAACAAAGCATATGACAGAACCTATATGTAGAAGGCCCGCCACATTTGCCTAATTCTGTCATTTAATTGTGAAAGAATAAAATTAAAAATAAAATAAAGCTATATATATACACACACAGATAAAATTATGTTAACTTTACTACATACCAATACCATAAAAAAAAGTTGATCTTTCCATGCATCCTGTTTTAGTGGACAATTTAAAGATAGAAAGTTGCAAAAAGATAGTAAGAAAGTTTCAACAATTTAGTGCGTATTTTTGTTGAGAAAAGTTGTTTGCAGTATAACAACATATATAAGACTTTCCAAAGTGTCCTCTGTAATAAAATATAAATTGTTGGAAGGTGTAAAACTTAATATAATGGTAACTATATTCTTAATGTCCTGTTTGTTGCTTATGGATACATACCTTGGCATACATCAGAGGAGAATGAAGTAAAGTACTGATCATTTGAGCAAACACATAGATACGTTGAGGTCAAGTTCTTCCAACAATATTTGCCATCGGAGCTACAGATGATGTCTGAATTAGTTGAACCATCGTTCAAGTCACATAGGCCAGGTTTCATTGTGGCCCATTGCAGCGATGTGAGAAGGTGCGTGCGTTGGCTTATCACATCTGGGTCTGCAATCATACCATACTCATCGAACAAACTTTCTTCAATGTCCACAATGGAAGCAAATCCGCACGATCCTTTATTGCTGCTGCCATCGTAATTACTCTCTGTCATGTTTGCAACAAAGGAAGTGATACCTGGAGGAATTGGCGTATTGCAGCTACCGATATTATAACTCAGATTACTGCCACAACTGGGTAGCACGCACCCATTGATAACATGGGTTTGATTACGAGAAATAGTAGCCACCACACTGCTTCAACCCACTGATACGGATCTGTTGAAGACACTTGAGAAGTAAAACGGGTTGCCTCTTAGGTCGACACTAGATCCATTCTTATCATTGTCACGCTCATGGCAGTTGGAATATGTTACTGGATGGTTGACTCGAACGTTGCCTTGAATAAATGAAACAGAAATTAGCTCCAGATCAGTTTTATTTAGGAAAGGAACTTGCCCTTTAGCTGTTTCTCTGCAAGTCACTCTAAACCAATCATTCAAAGAACATCTGGGTTTTATTCCAAATGGGCATTCAATATTGACATTTCCACATGTTTCTCGGCATGGTGCGGCTGCAATTAATGACAATAATAATAATTAATATTAATATAACATGAATTTATAAATTAATCAACAATACATAATCATATATATCAAGAAAATAAAGTATGTATATGATCTCCTCAGTCCTCACCTCCCGGATCACTTATAAGTACTGAATTATCCCACTCAAGCATTGCAGGAGCATGTTAGGAGTGAAGGAAATTTAGGAAGAAAGAAATAGGAAGAAATAGATGGACAGAGCAGAGAAAGAAGAGAATAGAAATTTTAGATGAGAAAATATTACTTCTTGTTACCAACTGGTTTACAACGTGGGTATATAAAGAGATATGTTCAAGGGTAACTACCTAGAGTGATTGCCTAGAATCATGCCACTAACAAGAGTTGTGCAAAAGGAAATAACTGACACAAAATAACTTAAAAGAAAATTAACTAATTATTAAGTAGTAAAATAGTCTAACGCATAAGCTTGTATCAGAGCATGGGTGGAATTGATGTTAATTTTATTGGAGCTGCATGATTCCTTGCTATGATCATCCTCCTCATGATAAAACTCTTGGATGGTTGCCGTTGCAGGGCCCAAGGAAGTCAGATTTTCAGAAACGAAACCAAAGCAGCCCTTGTTGTAACTCAGCGGATCTCCGCATCTTGGTTGTATGCAGCTAAAAACAGGAGTTTTATTATTATTATTATTACCAACAAAAGTAACCAAATTGCCGCAGCCTAGAGTCCCAAAAGCGTTGAATCTACCCGAGAAATAGAATGGGATGCCTGATAGGTGTACCATTGCCCTTGTTAACTTTATCGCTGCAGTTGTGGTAAGTTACTGAAGTGTTGACCATAACGGCAGCGTCCGTATACGAGCCTAAAAGCTCCAGACCGATGCTACTTATGAATGGCTTTCGCCCATCAACGGTTTCGATGCAAGTAACTCTGAACCACGAATTCAGATGACAACCGGGTTCTATCCCAAACGGGGACGGAATTGTAACATTCCCACATATTTCTTCACAACCAATTTCGTTTGCTTCTTGCGACGCTGCTGTTTGTAGTAGCCATAGTAGCAAAATCAAGTGAAAACCCATCTCTTTCTCTCTGCCTCACTCAATTATTTCTGTATTGTATTCCAAGGAAGATAATGGATTTAGATTTTAGGCTTAGCTGGCGAATACATTAATATTCATTTTTATATACTAGTATATATACTACTCCCTCCCATTCAAAATAAGTGAAACCAATTACAAAACCAATGCAATTTTACTCTTTTTCCATATATACCCGTAAGTGTTAATTAAAGTGGTTGAACTTTTAAGTGGTCTTGGAAGGTTGGGAAGGGAGAGAAGATTTATTAATTAATTGTTTATAAAAATCTTTGAAGGGTAATTGTGTCATTTCAAGTAAATTTTTACTAAATTTAAAACCAACTAATCATTGCCTTGGTCTGTGTACTATTCCTAGTGTTTCACTTATTTTGAATGGGAGGGAGTAGTATTTTGCCACGTGTTACACACGTGGGTTAAAAAAATGCTAGAACTTTATAATGTTTCAAAAACAAATTGTTAAAATTACTACAAAAGTTTATGAAGTTAGTAAACTTATAAGTTTTTTTTTTACCATCTATTAGAATTATAAAATTGATGCTAAAAAAATAAAGTTTTAAAGAATACTAATAGATCTACTGAACTACTAAAACGCTAATAAGAGTATTAAAAATGTTTTTAAGATTGTTAAGAAACCTTATAACGTTACTAAAAAAAATCTTATATACTTTCTAAAATCTTATAAAATTAATAAAAAAAAAGCTTTTAAGATTACTAAAAGAGTTATTATTAAGTAGTTTTCTAAAGTTATTAAAAAAGTTATAATGTTAGCAAGAAGGCTATTAAACTTTTTTATTAATTATGAAAAAATTATAATTTCTTTCCATAAACTAAAATAAAAATAAATTATAATTTCTTTAAGGAAATAAAAGCTAAAATCCCAATTTTCAAAGGATTTAATACTTGAAATCATGTTTCCTCAAGGAAAATAAAAGCTATAGGAATATATAAGGATTCAAAGATCCTATCCTAATCTTTAATTAGAACAAAATCAACTATTTATATTGCAGTCCAATGATTGGCCATGCTTTCAAGTAAATAATCGTTGCATTAATTATTAATATTGATCCAGAATTTAAAATTTACACCATCACACACAATGTGGAGAAACATGGAAATCATGAGCCGGCCAAGTTTATATTTTCCCACTTCAAAATAGCAATAATTAGAAACTCTATTTATGCCTATTTTGTTTTTGGTGAATTGTTTATGCCTATTCTAATATTATTTGCTTTTTCTATTTAATTATATGTGGATCTCTCCTCTTATTATATTAATTTATTATATTATTATTACATTATATTCATCTTCTCCTTATAACCACCTAAAAATTATGAATTTTTTTGGTATTGTATATATAATTTTTAACTAAAGAAAATAAACATTTTAAAGTCTGTCTAAAAATCACTGATGCCACTTCTTTCAAACGCAATTAAACATATATATGATATTAATGTTCTTTTTAGTCATGAAACCTTTTTTTATTATGAAAAAAGATATTATAAATCCACTAAAATTTCTCTTCCCATAATTATTTGAATACTTTTTGTTTAAAATATATAATTATTTACTTCGTTGGTTGCTATATATATGGAAAAATTTGTTGAAATCACCAATTTATTAAACCGAAATAATTCAATTATAATTTCTTTAATCTTTACGGAAAAATTATGTACCCCTTGAAAAAGTAAATTGTGCAATTTATGAAACCAAAATTACTACTAAAAAGAAATTCAATAAGGGGCTATTTGATAAACCATTGAAAATTTTCAAACCATTGAAAATGAAAAATTTCAATGCTTTAATTTTTTCAATGCGTTTGATAATCAATGCTAGAAAATCACTTAATTTAAAGTTTTCAATGAAAAAGTATTGGAAAAAAAAAATAGGTCTAAGGTTACTTTTTCTATTCAACAATATTATTTATGGAAAGATTTAAACATTAATGTTATATTCTTTCCTTTTATCAATAATTCTTTCCTTTTTTAATTGTTACCAATGTATTTTTTAAATATTTTCATACAAAAATATCAACAAATTTTTTTTTCTTACATCTCACATTAAGTAACTTATCAAACAGTTTTTTCACCACAAATTCAGTATTAAATTCAGTAGCCATAAAGATTAAGTGCTTAAATTTTCAGTACTTAATTTAACAAACAGGACCTAAGGCAAGCACCAAAATTAGAAGGTAAAATGTTCAAATAAGGGTCCAATGTTTGTAAAAATGCTCAATTAAGGGCTTATCCTTAAGAAAAACTCAAATCAGGGCCCAACATTGCAAAATTGACATAATTAAGGGCCTCCCATCAACGTTAGGTCTCAATTTGAACTCTTAATTGAGCCTATGAAAATTGATGGCAGTTCCTTAACTGAGCCAATTTTGTAACCTTGGGTCCTATAATTTGAGCTTATTTGAAAGAAAGGCCCTAAATTGAGTATTTTTGCAAACATTAACCCCTTAAATGAGGAATTAGTCAAATTACAAAGCATAACCTTTTAGAATTGCTCGAAGCTTAAAAGCCTATACAAGATGGAACTGAAACATATTCTATCTTATAATGCTTTGAAGTGGTACACAACCTGAAATTGCACTTTGGAAGCTTAGGAAGTGTATTCTACGAAGCTTAAAGAAGGAGAGTTCTTTGTTGGAAAATCATCAAAATTTTAAGGGAATGCAATGAAAAAGCTGACTCACTTGCAAAAGAGGGAGTGCTCATTTGCTTAATTTATTCCATAATGTCTCAAGGTTTGCTTTATTTTCTCAAATGTGGGCTTTGGTGTATGGTTTGAGGCAGATTTAACTACTTTAATTAGGTGTCTTTTGTGTTTTGTTAAGAATGGTTGCTGCAAGATAGTTATGTAGCAGACCTTATTCGGGTTTTATTATTGTTGTCGTGATCTTTGCATCAATAAAATGCATCTTTTTTTTTTGGATAAATATGTATCATTCATCCGGTAGCAGGAATAAGAACTGCTACAAAACTAGTACAAAGGAACTATTACATGAAAATAGCTAACAAAATCACCAATCTAGTTGTAAAGACTAGCTATTACAAAGGAAAATGTTTATAGGATCCTTAGCAACATGTTGAAGACCAAGTAATCTAATCCTAATAGAATCAGCAATGAGTATAAAAGATTGCTCCACTGTGTTCATCTTCTGCTGAAAAATTTGATTGTTCCTTTCTCTCCATATCACATAACAAAAAGCATTCCAGGCCAATTTTAAGATTAACGAGAGAAGAGATTTACCCTTGAGCTTAGTGATTGCCCATTGAAGTTCATAATGCCAGTTACCAACAGCTCTATTCAATCTGCATGTTTGAAGAATTTTCACCCAAAGCTTCTTTGAGTAATCACAAGTAAAGAAAATATGATCCCTGCAATCAGTATGCTGTCCGCAAAGTACACAGTGCATAGAAGGGATTTGTAAATTCCAACTAGCCAACCTATATTTAGTAGGCAGACGATCAAGTATAGCCATCCAAGTGATTAAAGAATGTCTAGGATAGCTGTAAGAAAACCAAACTAACTTTTGCCAAGGAACTCGAGGCTGCTGATGCTTCAATTGTTCATACATCAGGGCAGTCTTATAGACAAACCTAGCTTGATTCCAGTCACCTCTTTGTATAATGTGATCAACTCTTCTCCGAAGTTTAAGAATTTTTTTGAAGTTCCAACTGTATCGTTGAAGAATAGGCATCTCCATAATATTGTTCTGTTTTATAACATAAACATAAAGCCAGGCTATCCAAAGAGAGCCAGATTGTGCAAATATATTCCAAAGGTGCTTGATCATACAAGCATGATTCCATACTACCATATTTTTGAGTTCAAGACCCCCTTCAGCTTTAGGATGACTAATCCAATCCCAGCTGACTCTGGCCCCTTTTGCATTGCTATCATTGCCCTTCCAGAAGAAAGATGAACACAGTTGATTCAACCTTTAAAGAACAGAGCTTGGTAAAATAAAACTCTGACACCAGAAGTTTTGGATACTGAAAAGAACATACTGAATAAGCTGAAGCCTGCCAGCAAAAGTAAGGTACTTCACTGTCCACTGCGAAATTCTCTGCTTAACCTTCTCAATAAGAGCACCACAATCCTTTTCTGTTAAATTCTTTGAGACCAAGGGAAGTCCCAAGTATCTAACAGGCAGAGAACCAATTTTGAACTGAGAGAAACTTTGCATTTCTTGTTCAAGCTCAGTTGAAACACCTGCAGTAAATAATTCACTTTTCTCACAGTTTAATTTCAAACCAGAATATTGGTAAAACAAGTCAAGTATGCTCTTTACTCCTGCTATAGAATCAACAGTACCCTTTGTAAAAATTAGCAAATCATCGGCAAAGCACAAATGTGTAAGGTTAATCTGCTTGCATTTAGGATGATAGGAGAAAACACCATGCTGGGCTGCAAAATCCAATCATCTAGACAGAACATTCATTGCAAGCACAAACAGATGTGGAGAAATGGGATCTCCCTGTATTACACCTCTGGCACCGGCAAAATAACCAATCAAACCTCCATTGAGAGATATAGAATAACGAGGATTCATAAAGCAAGCAGAAAGCCAAGAGATAAATATATCAGGAAAGCCATGTGCTTGAAGAATATTAAGAATAAAAGACCAATCCACAGAGTCAAATGCTTTTCTGAGATCAATCTTAAGGGCACATCTAGGAGAGGAGTTCTTTCTATTATAGCCACAAACAATTTCTTGAGCTAAAAGAACATTATCCACCAATTTTCTACCTTCTATGAAAGCACACTGATTATCCGCAATTAAATACGGTAGGCAAGGCTTCAATTTGTTGGCTAAAATTTTTGTAATACATCTATAGATGATTGTACAGCAGGCAATAGGCCTGAACTCAGTAATATAAGTAGGGTTAGGCACTTTAGGAACAAGAGTGATAGCTGTTGAATTAAAAGCATCAAGTAATGAACCTGTTTGGAAGAAGTAGAGAATGGCTTCAATTACATCTTTTTTAACCAAGCTCCATGTAGTTTGAAAGAAGTGAGCATTGAATCCATCTGGCCCAGGTGCCTTGTCCCCAGATATAGAGAAAATAGTTTTCTGGATTTCAGCAGGTGTGACTGGATCAATTAAAGCTTGTTTTATCTCCTCAGGAACAGTATCCTGCAACATATCTGTTAGCACCTTAATAGGACACCCATTAACAGCATTATCCTTTTTGTCCAAGCAAAGATTTGAAGAAATTGATAGCTTCAGCAGAAATTTGCTCAAAGGTATTCAGAGTGTCATCAGTAGCAGATTTGAGCATCTTAATAGTATTAGATTTCTTTTTCACAGCCACCATTTTGTGAAAGAATTTTGTATTCTGGTCACCTTCTTTGACCCATTGAACTCGAGACTTCTGCTTATAGAAACTTTCCTCAGCTGCAAGCAAATCTTTTAGCTCAAGCTCTTTGGTTTTTAAGATAGCACTTTGATGAGGAGAACCAGCTTGCAGAATACTCACTTGCAATTGAACAACTTCCTCACGTTTCATATGTACTTTATCAGATAACTCTCCAAACTTTTCCTTATTAAATTGCCTCAAGACAACCTTTAATCTCTTGAGCTTGCGGAAAAGCTTAATCATAGGGTCTCGACCAGATATAGGTTGAGTCCAAGAACTCTCAAAAGCTGCTAAGAACTCAGAGTGCTTGGTCCAGAAGTTAAAAAACCTAAAAGGTTTTGGAGGAGAATAATTCTGAGATTCAAGTTTAACAAGAATGGCACAGTGATCTGAAACTTCAGGAGCTAAAAACTCAACAGTAGAGTTTGGAAAAACTCAAGCCATTCAATATTAATCAAAGCACGATCCAGTTTTCGAGAAATAGAGCCTTCATCTCTCTTATTCCACCAAGTAAAGAGAGGTCCAGTGTAGGCATGATCAACAAGATCTAAGTGAGATAAGCATTCAGTAAAGTCTAAAATATCTGAGCCAGCTATTTGCGTACCATTATAATCTGAGCTTTCTTCAACATTGGAGATGATATTAAAATCACCTGCAACTAACCAAGCTTCATGACCAATGATACCAGGAGTATGAATTAAATGACTCCACAAATCTTTTCTCTCATGTTCAAAATTTGCACCATAAACAACAGAGATAAAGAATGTTTTACCAGAGTAAGTCACTTTACAAGTAATGCATTGAGCACACATATCAACAAGATCAATTTGACAACAATCCTTCCAAATGAACCAAATACGACCATTGGAAGCATGATCATAATTGCAGAGATATTTCAAACCAGGGAATAACCGAGAAATGATAGCAGCAGATTTATGAATTTTCACACGAGTTTCTAAAAGACAAATTATATCAACTTGGAGATTATAAATTCTCTTACCAACTTCTATTTGTTTTTCAGAGGCATTGCGGCCTCTGGTATTCCAAAATAGAATTGTCATTGAGAAGAGGGGAGAGAAGAACTAGAAGCAGCAGTATGGTCTTTTTTTTTCTTTGCAGCTTTTGTTTTTGGGATGACTTGTTTCATAATCACTTTAACATTTTGTGAAGCTGCCCTTGGCTGTCTTGTATTTACATAACCTATACCCATAGGAGCAGAAACTATCTCTTGAGCTTCATCACTCTGCAAAATAGCATATCTATTGGCTGACTATTTAGAGGCACTAGCCTTGCCTTTATCAGCAGCATAAAGCTTCCCTCCTGGAGTGGGATGACTGTTTGTTGTCTTCTGTACAATTGAAGTATTACTTGTAATTTGCTGCGCTGAGATTGGAGAAGCTATAATAGAGAGTTCACCAATCTGGATGCTCTTAGTTAAAGCAGGAATATCAACAATCAATGCAGCTGAATTCCCAATATCAACTATATTCACATTATCAGTATGAGTATCAACATTATCAACATTATTATCTGTAGGTATATTTGAAGCAACTAAATCTGATGTTTTCTTTGGTGTCCATCTCTGTTTATTAACCTGTTTGGAATTATGGCAATCAGAATGGCCAAGAACTTTGCAGGAGCTACATTTTTTAGGACGCCAAGGAATTTCAACTTCAATTGAAACTATAGTACCATCTCTTAACTCCACAACAACTTTTTCAGGTAGAATATCATCCAAATTCACTTCAACACAGACTTTTGCAGTGGAAATTTTCTGCTTCATAGCAGTGGCGCGATCCATATACAGTGGGGTGCCAAATCTACTGGCAATGAAGCTCAAACCCAACTTAGTATATAACTCAATCGGCACATGCTTAAGGGTGATCCACAATGGAAATCTATGCAAATCATAATCTAGACCCGAACCACCTGGCTCCCATTTTTTAAGAAATAAAGGACGGTTTTGAATATGCCAAGGGCCATTTTCCAGAATCCAAGATCTAGTAGCCTCATTAGGAATTTGAATGACATATTGATTCAAATCAAGTTCAGTAACCTTCCCTACACCATCACGACCCCAAAGCCTATTGACAATCTTTTGAAAAAGAGTGAGATTAGGAGTCTTACTTTGAAATTGTGCGAAAATGCAGTGTTGCCATTCAGCTGAGCTAGATGCATACACCTCTTTAAGAGCTCTCATAACATCTTTCTGTGGATCAATAGGAGAAATGGATTGAAGACCCACATCTTCAACAAGAACAGTAGACCATTTGCGATCCAGATCTGGAGTTGTCAGATTTGCAGGTGGAGGAGAAGTAGAATCCATTGATCCAAAAGAGAAATAGCAAGAAAAAATGAAAGAATCAAGATGGAATGAAGAAATCTGAAGAGAAAACAAAGGAAACAAGAGGGAAAATTGTCAAAATTTTCTCGGGAAAGTTAGACCAGCTAGCGTGCGCCAAGAGGATTTTGCTAACGTCATGAGTTTAGACTTTAGGGTTAATCTTCCTTCAATCTACACTTAATTTATGTTTGTCAAAATGCATCTTTTGCTTTGCCTTTCAGGGGAAAAATTATGGAATTATCTATTATTATCAAACCAATTTATGTTTTTCTTATGGGTCTGTTCACTTTCATAAAAGTGAAGAAAAACGACCATAGCCATTTGTTTCCCATTACTTCTTCTCTGTTCTTTGGCTCTTGATTTCTCTTCCTTGATGACCACTTAAATGTTGTGGAAGTTTCTCTAAAACAACATAATGGAGCAAATGTTACAACAAGTGAGAAGGTCTTCTCGAACAACAGTTGACATACTCTTCTTCTTCTTCTTTTTTTCCTCAAAAAACATTGATAATAAAAATACCATAATCTTTTTATAATTACTTACTGAATTTGTTGGCAATTGTATAACTTATTTATAACTCGCACAGCTTTTTCAGTAATTAGATTTTGCAAATTTCATAACCTCCATTATTCATTAAAAGGTCACCAAAATTAGTTATAATAAAATGATATTAATTTGTTGGTACATGTATAGTAATTTTCTCGGTAACCAATATAGATCTTTTAGTAATTGGATATTGTAAATTTGATAGTTTTCATTATTTATGAAATAGTTAATTACAATTGGTTTTCGAATTTGACAATACATATATAACATTTCTTAATAACTTACATAACTTTATTTTAACTGATGGATATTGTCAATTTGATAACATTCGTTGTTGATGAAATAAATAACAAAATTACTTTTAAAAATTACATATAATGAAAGGTTATTAAATTTGTTAGTATGTATATAGCTTTTTTAATAATTTTATATTGTAAAATTGATAATCTCAATTAGTGATGCAATATGGTTACTAAAATTACTTAAATGCTACTAGATATAAACATATCCATATTTTGATAGCCTAAATAATATAGCTTTTTCAATAACTTGGTATTGTAAATTTGATAACCTCTATTATAGATGAGATTGTGACCAAAATTACTTATAATGAAGGTTACTAAATTATGTTTGAACGTATACTTTTTTTTTACAACTTATAATCTTCATTATTGATAAAATGGTTACAAAAATTACTTATAATGAAATGTGACTGAATTTGTTAGTACATGTATAACTTTTTTGATGACCTACATTGTTTGATTATATCAATTATTGATGAAATGTTTGACAAATTAATTATAAGGAAATGCTAATGAATTTGTTGATAAAATTTAATAGTAAAGATTAATTACCTACAAATCCCTATTTTTGATTAAGCAATCACTTAAAATTTTAATTTTTAACAAATAAATTAGGTTTCAATCTTTTTATTTTTGTGTTCAAGCACAAATTAGTCAAATTTAGTATTTTGAAAAGTAATAATAATTATAAATGACAGAATATACAACTTCTATAATTAATTATTTTCAACCAAAATTTTGAATACACGTGTAAAGCATGTAAAAAACTAAGAGAATATTCAAAGCAATAAGAGAACATATGCATATAAAGTCAAGGTGTACAAAGACAAATACAAATAGAGTGAATTATGACTAAATATTCAATTTAAATCTTTTTTTTATTTATGCTCAATTTATATCTAAATATTTTAATCATAACATTTTGTCTAATCTATCCAAATCGAATAAATAATTTTTAAATGGAAAGGAAAGCATCGCGTATCTTTATCTTATACACACACTACCTTTACACATTAAACACTAGTGGACATTTTTTCTTAGCCATTTATCTATTTTGCATATTTGAAATTTATTGGTAGAGTTTAGCAAATTGTACAAGCATGGGTTGAATTATTGACATGCATATGTATCATTTATCAATTATTGTGCATCCCGAAATCTTTATAGTTGTAAATAATTATATAAACTTATATTTTTTTTTCAGTCTTAGAATAACATGATTGATACATTAATCTTGACAATCAAAAAAAAAAAACTTCAACATGTCAAATACAATCGTTGTTATAAAAAAGAAAATCAATGATAAAGTTTATAAGGAGTACTTAAGTAGTAAGCACAGATCTTTAATTATTAAGCTACTACTACTCAATAAACATGCTATTAATACAAATAATATTTTGTGATTTATATTGCTTTATTAAAATTCTAACTTATAGATTATAGATTTACTTACTTTAATAATATAAAATTTGAGTTATTATCAAGTCCACGGTCTGTAAAGTTTAGCATACTGCATGTGTGAGATTTAAGAGCTGACATGCTCCCCTTAGGGAATAGATTTTGATATTATCCAGTATGACCCGCACTACAAGAAAAGTGACTTTTAGCAACAACGCTTGGCAACGAAAAAAAAAATTGTTGCGAAATATTGTTTTTTACAACAATAATTAAAAGTCGTTGCCTTAGAGATTTTGATGGTATTTTACCTAACGAAGTTTTTAGTTGTTGCCAATGCTTACAGTTTTCGTAACAATAAAGACAAAGTCGTTGTGAAATCATAATCTATTCGTAATAATTTTATGAAGTCGTTGACTAAGTGATTTTGATGGTATTTTGCACAACACTTTTTTAATTGCTGCTAATGCTTACAATTTTCGTAACAACAAAAACAAAGTTGTTACGAAATAAAAAACTATTCATAACAACTTTATAAAAACGTTGCATAAGTGATTTTGATGATATTTTACACAACACTTTTTTAGTTGTTGTCAATGTTTACAATATTCGTAACAACAAATTCTGAAGTTGTTGCGAAATCATAAAGTATTCGTAACAACTTTATAAAAACGTTGCCTAAGTAATTTTGATGGCATTTTACACAACACTTTTTTAGTTGTTGTCAATGTTTCGTAACAACAACTTTTTAAATTGCTGCGAAATAATAAACTATTTGTAACAACTTTATAAAAACTTTGCCTAAGTGATTTTTATGGTATTTTACACAATATTTTTTAGTTGTTGCCAATATTTATAATATTCGTAACAACAAATTCTTAAGTTGTTGCGAAATTATAATCCATTCGTAACAACTTTATAAGTCGATACGCAATCAATTTTTTTTAACACCTTACGCAACGACAAAAATAATCATTATAAAAACAATTTTATTTCAAAACGACATAAATGAATTGTTGCAAAAAACTTAATCTTTTCACAACCACTTATTAATTTGTTGTGTAAACGAATTTTATTGAGATATTACACAATAACAAAAAAAAGTCGTTAAAAAATTTATTTTTGAATAAAATAATGTTGCTATTGCTTACGTTTTTACGACATTTGTAGAGACATTTTTTTGTCTAACGTCGTTCAATCATGCGATATTTTTTAACAAACGTCGTTTAAGAATTAAGATAGACTTTTCCTACATTTGTAACAACGTTTTTTTAAGAATGCTGTTTTAATATGTGATATTTTTAATAAATATTGTAGTACTTTCCTATTCATTTTGAAATCGAGTGACTCTTTCTTATAACTTTTTTAAAGTTAGATCATCCCCTTTTAACCAACATTATTATTCTTTTTAAATAATTTTATGAAATTATTTATTAATATTTTCATAAATTTAATTAATTGATTCAATTATCACTTTTATTTAATATATTTCAAAATAAATAAATTATTATTGATAAATATTTTTAAATGTTTATCTTGTAGGTGTAGATAAAGATTCATATTCTCTGAAAAAGAAAAAGATGATGATAATAAAGTAATCAAAATAATAATTGTAGCTAATTAGAATTTTACATATTTTTTTCATAAATGATTGACTAAATTATAAAATATAAAAATACTAAAACATCAAAATTGATTCACCAAAAAGAACATCAAAATTTGGTGTTGGCGGTAAACTTCAATTTGAAGTATGAAGTTTCTTTAAAAAAAAAAAATGCCGCCTTCAATTTGAAATTTCTAATCCTTCAAATTTTTGGCCAAATTTCTACTCCTCAATTTGATGTTACTGTTACCATATATATATATATAATTGAAAAAATATAAAAATTAATTAGCAATTAATGTAGAGTAAAAACGTTAAGGCCAATTGCCTAAACTTTACATATATATATATTTGGTGCCAAAAAAAACTTTACATATATATTTACACTAATTAGTAATAATTAATTAATATCTTAATTTTTACTTTTGATTTAAATAAACCCTAACTACCTAACTCCCTCACACCACTAGATGTCTAGATGTATGCCGCCATACACTCCTTTTTTTTTTTTTTTCGCTTTTTCATTTAAAATATCATCCCTTCCTCTTATTTTCTTCCTTAATTCTCCTTCTCTTTTTTCTGCCTCACATCTCTCTATCTCTACCCATATTACATATTTTTTTTTACCGCTTTTCTATATCCTCGTTAATTTTTTTTTCTTTTTTAGGTGGAAAATCCAATGAGATGGGTATGAATGGTTTTGTAGAGAATTTACTATGAGTCTATGACTATTTTCTTCTTGGCATGAACTATTATTTACGATTTGTACTTTGTTGGATTCAAGAAAGAAGGTTTTTCATTTTCATTGATTTCTCAAGTTTAATGTATTTTTTTCTTGTTATTTGCTGGGGGGCGATTGGCTTCGCGTCCTCATAAGGCAGAGGAAACGCCGAGGGATTCTACGGTGTGGCAGAGAAACACTGTTTCAGGAGACGCCAAAGATGAATATATTATTCAATTAGTTTTTTTTCATCTCTCTTAAATATATCATGAAACTAGTTTGGGATTTATTTTTTTATTTTTTTATTAATTATGGGGCCATAATTTTTTGGTTTTATTATGTAGGTTTGGAGATATTTCAAGTTTCCAACAAAGAAGAGAACGTGGATGCATTCTAGATATATAGACATTTTTTTTAATTATAAACAATGTATATTTTCTTTGGCCAAGAGAAAAGAAAAAGAACACTACAGTAGTTTCTTTATTTTTGCTACTAAATGCAAGCACATGAATCAATTGAAAAAAATGGTATCAGAATTGAGATTAATCTTTTTTTCATCTATTTTGTGATGTTTTTATTTATTGGATTTTGCGTATAAATTATTAGATAAAATAAATTTAAAAATTTACACAATAATTAAAATATTGTTACCTAACATTTTGGCAACAATATATTAATTAATAATCTACAACCAAAATAATTTTGTTGTGTAAACATTTTGACAATATTTTGTCATTTTAAAAAATTATTCGTAACCAGCTAAATATCGTTATAAAAAACTTTACACAACCAATAAATATTGTTACCGAAAAGTATTTACAACCAAAATAATTTTGTTGTTTAAACATTTTGACAACATTTTATCGTTTTAAAAAGTTATTCACAACCAACTAAATATTGTTGTAAATATTATCACGTAACCAAATAAATGTTGTCACGTAAAAGATTTTATTGCGAAAACAATATCGTTACATTAACATTTTAACAACGAATATATGTTGTTACTAAAATATTTTTACACAACAATATTGAGTTGTTATGTAAAATATAATTCTTTTAACAACAATAAAATAGCGTAACGAAAAAATTTTTTTAGCAACAACCATCTTAAGTCGTTGTGTTTAACTTTAAACAACGCCTGTTATGTTAACAACAAAAAGTCATTACAAAAGAGTTTTAACAACGACAAATTGGGCTTTGGTAACGACTTTTCGCGTTGCAAAAGGTCACTTTTCTTGTTGTTTTACACCCATTTCTAACTTAATCTATGATTAACTTTTTTAAAAATCAACTGTTGGGTTTAATACTCTTATTAAATGAATCATGAACGTAAAATTTCAAGTCGATCCGATATCTTTAATATATCAATCGGGACTCCAAAATTTTTTAATATTTTCAATATATATTTAACGGTGGAAAATATTATGCATCAAACATATAGTTAAATATCTTCAATGAACTTGAAATTAGACATACAGGATTTATGTGATAAGAATTTAAGATCTAACGTTCGTATTGAATAAATTTAAATTTTGCAAAAAGATATAAGATAGCAAAAAAAGGGTGCAACTTACACCGGGTGTAAGTTGATCCCTCCTCATAAATATTTAATTAATTATAAAATGGATTACGTGTCTATATTTTAAAATTAATTTCAACAAAAATTTCAAACCCACGTGTGAAACACGTGGCAAATCACTAATATATTATAAAGTTATAATGAATAAGATATATATATATATATATATATATATATATATTAAGAACATATATTGGAACATATATTGTTGTATCTCATAGTCATATACTTATTATATATTTCCTAATAATATTTTAATAAATTGAAGTTATTTGATAAATAAATGTTAGATTCAAAATCTGCAGAAACATAAAAATGTATCTTTCTATGAGAGATTTTATTTTTAATTGGAGACATGTCTATTCGTTAAGAGGGTGTTTAAGACACCTCTTTAACATATCTCTTGAGACCTATAAATACACTTTAATTCATTGGAATTAAACACAATAAAAATTAGAATTGTTCTAACATCTCTTATTTTCATCAGATTCATTCTTCCTCATTGTTTCTGGATCGAGTTCAAGTTTGTTCAAGAGGAGTTCAGAAGTGCAATCTTTATTTCTCTCTTCAAATAGGCATTGTATCCTAGGATAACGTTTCCAAGAGTCCATTTGCACCATAGTGCGAAAACTATTATCCTTAAGACAGCTTCCTGGATGTACCTTAAATAGAACCAATCTCTCAAAAACATGATAAAAAACTCATCAATGATAATGAATCAGAGACACTAACGCTCTTCCTCCATAGCCTTAAATTTTCTAAGATCACACTATCATCACAATCAAAAGAGATGCCCAACATTTTCTCAATATCCAAAGTTGCTTGAGCTTCCTCCATCAAGACACGATTTCTATTTCGGACGTCACCATTTGAAAGAGAATCATTGACAGCTTCCCTTATTTGCTGCTTTAATTTTTGTGACTTTGCTCTCTGTAACTTAAGCTTCCTACTCAACTTCTTACTACGTTTCTTATTTTCTCCAGTGGATTACTAAACCAATTGATTAGACCAAAATTATGCCTATTTTTATGGTCATTTTCCTATGCTTTTTGGTATTTTTATGTGTGATTATGCCATAATTTACAAGTATTTGTGTTTTTAGGTCTTGAAGAGAAGGAAAGTGAAAACTTGTTGTTTTTCACTATTTTTGGAGCTATTTTGATGACTTTTATCACAAATATGGACTTAACATTTTTAAGTGAAGATTTGGAGATTCGAAGTTCGTGAATGAAGAATAATTGAAGATAATTTCAAGTCATGAAGATCATTGAAGGAATATTTCAAGGAGAAAGAATTAAGGATTGAGTTTAAATCGTGAAGGAATGAAGACATGCTACGGAGAGATCCTGAAGACATGGGCTTATGAGTATTTTACATTGGAGCATAACCAGCCCAGATGGGCCCATGTTGGAGTCGGTTTTGCCCCAATCTGTGCGCCAAAGCCCTTGCAAATATCCAAATCCCGCAACCCTTTTCCTATTTGAATTAGGATTTTGCGTAGTTTCTGTAAAACGACCATAACTTTTGACTCAAACCTCCAAATAATGCGTTTAAATATGCGTTGGAAAGAGGACTCTGAGATCTACAACTTTTCTATTTTGCTCGAAGCCTAGTTCTGCCAACTTCGATGCCGAAAATGCCCTTGAAGTTTCTGCAAAACTCCAGTCTTTGCCCAAGTCCGATTTTTACTCTAAGAAGACCTTTAAACCAACTTGGAGACCAAGTTAAGAGTCTAAACCGACCTAGGAAGCTGTTTAGGTTAATTTCTAAGTCTATTAGGAGTCTTATTAGTCCACTATAAATACCCACCTTATGTTAACACTAGAGAACAATCATACACAATTCTTTTCTTCTAGTTTTTAGTTTTTCTCTAATTTTTAGAAGGGTGGTGTCGACACCTCTCTCCAAAGAGAGGTTGTCGACATCCCTAGTTGCTGCCAAGGGGAGAAATCGTTCCTTTGTTCTATAAGTTTTCTTAAGTCTCTCATGGATTTGGTTTCCAAACCAAATCCATGAGTAGCTAAATTCTTTATACTTCTTTTCCTTTGGTGATTTTAATCTTTTAATTTATGGGGAGATCTTTGTTCTTAATAATTTGATTTGTTTATCTTGTTTGAATAATTTATCAATCTCTATGCTTATTTTATGATCTTAATTGTTATTGAATTAATTGATCACTAATTCTTTAATCGTTTAGATCTATTGCTATATTAAACTTGGTGAAAAGCTATGTTCCTAGGTTTAATAATTGGTAGTTTGGGATTGATATTTCAATTGGATCTAATGAAAAGCTATGTTCTTAGAGAAGATTGTTTGGTGACAAAGGCAAGTTTGCTTAGTCGTTTTATTTGTCTTTGTACTTTGCTGAAATTGTGAGTAGATCTTAATGCTTTACTCTTTATAGATCTTAAGCCAAAGTGGTAAAGTTTTATTTAGATTAAGAGGGATTAATTGTGAAAAGTTTTGTTCCAACTAATCTAATATGCAATGTAGAGAATTGGGAAAAGTTATGTTCCTTTTTCTGCTGGCCAATTATTCAATTAGAAATTATTGAAATAGTGAAAGGTCGATGTTTTATTCTTGGTAATTCTTAAAGAGTGACAAAACAGACTTATTGAGATAAAACTTGATCTGGATTTATTTCGATGATGTTAATCAAATAAATATATTTTGTGTCCATGATCCATATCTTTATTGATTGATTTCAACCATTGGAAAGGAAATATGCTTTTTAATTTGAAAGTTTTCTTTAGTATTTTTATTTAGTCTAATTTACTTGTTTTATTTTTAGATTAATTGTTTTATTTATAATTGGTATTTTTAATCCCTTTCTTTTAAGTGTTTTTGAGTGTTCTTAGAATAGCTTTGTCTTTGATATCTACTTCACCTTTCTTTGTGGGTTTCGACCCCTACTTGCCCTAACTATTTAGTAAGGATTTGTGGGGATTATCTTGTGATTTGCTCACGACCGATCACCAATCATTCTCAATATCCTCTTCAATATCCACCAAAACTCTAATCTTCCTCTTAGTAACCTTCATTCTTTGACTATCAGCCTCCTTGTCGTCACTAATACCCAAAGGATCATTGTAAATAACAAGATCTCTATTTTCAACGTTCTTATCAAGATTAGGCTAGTCTTCAGTATGAATTCCCTTATAATTAGATGATCCATTTGCATAAGCTTCAGAAAAACTTTCAGAGACATGGGACGACCATCAAAGAGATCTATATCATTGTTGTTTAGACTTGCCAATCCAACTTGCTTGAAACCAAACTCAGTAGACTCAATAAGGAGTGGCCCTTCCTTGCAATTTCCCACATTGGCTGCCTCGTTAGTTTCAATGTCTTCTTGCATGCATGGCTCCAGCTCATCACTATGCGTGGAATCTGAGGCATCACAAGTTGAGGAGGCTTCATCGTCGGACAGCTTGATACCAGCAGTAGGTAACTTTCGGTCAGAATTAAGAGAAATAAAATCTCAAGCTACCTCTATTAAGATAGGAACCTCAAAACTGTCTCCATTGTGGGATATGACGATCTTTGAAGGAAATTCAACACTGCGTTTCACTGAGGCCAGAACTACCTATATCAAATCTGCACTTCTTGTAGGTGCTATCGTCGACCGTAACAAAAGAACCCTACAAGTTTCCAATCTCTGTAAAGAAAGAGTCATGCCACAATTGTAATGGTACAGCTTCAAGAGTAATCCAAATCATCCATTCATCACAAGAGACCGAACCACCGCACGATTTAATTGAAAAAAACCAAACTGAAAACCAAGATTCATGCTCATTGATATAAAAATCCATATCTTCTTTACTTTCAAAAAGTTAAAAAGCCCAGAACATCCC
>AWUE01013927.1:0-55580 GCA_001974825.2 Corchorus olitorius | reverse complement strand
CTGGGCAGCATCTAGAGTCTTGAAGCGTAGTAGACAACATGAGGCACTTTATCTACTCTTTGACCTAAAACAGCTCCAATGGCGACATCACTTGCATCACACATGATCTCGAACGGTAGTTTCCAATCCGGTGGCTTCACAATTGGAGTAGTGGTGAGGGCAGTCTTCAATTTGTCAAATGCTTCCTTGCAATCGTCTCCGAACTTGAACTCTACATCCTTCTGAAGTAATCTACACATCGGTGCTGAAATCTTCGAGAAGTCTTTGATGAATCTTCGATAGAAACCGGCATGGCCCAAGAATGAGCGGATATCCTCAACACATGTTGGATATGGCAGGTTCTGAACAACGTCAATCTTGGCTTTGTCAACTTGCATCCCTTGTTTAGATACCACATGGCCTAGAACAATGCCTTGTTCTGCCATGAAGTGACATTTTTCAGCATTTAATACTAATTTGGTTTCAACACACCTTTTCAAGATTAATTCCAAGTTATGCAGGCATTGATTGAAGTTATCTCCATAGACTGTGAAATCGTCCATAAAGACTTCCATCTTTTCTCCCACATAATCTTGAAAGATGCTCATCATACACCTTTGAAGAGTCGCAGGTGCATTGCATAAACCAAAAGGCATTCTGGTATAAGCATACGTACCAAAGGGGCAGGTAAAGGTGGTCTTCTCTTGGTCTTCAGGTGCTATTGGAATCTGGAAGTATCCTGAGTATCCATCCAGAAAACAATAGTAGGCCTTGCATGCTAATCTCTCCAACATCTGATCGATGAATGGTAGTGGAAAGTGGTCTTTCCTTGTTGCAGAGTTTAATTTTCTGTAGTCGATGCATACTCTCCATCCATTCTGCAGTCTTTGAGGAACTAGCTCTCCTTCTTTGTTTTCTACGACGGTGAATCCGGATTTCTTTGGAACTACTTGGACAGGGCTGACCCATTTACTATCTGAGATCGCATAAATTAGACCAGCTCCAAGTAATTTGAGAACTTCTTCCTTGACGACTTCAGCGAGATTCGGGTTCAGTCTTCTTTGTGGTTGTCGAACAGGTACTGCATCATCTTCAAGTCGGATTCGGTGCATGCACACAGTAGGGCTTATTCCTTTGATGTCGGCTACGGTCCATCCAATGGCTTCCTTGTAATCCTTCAAGACTCGGATGAGTTGTTCATCTTGTAAATTATTTAATTTACTTGAAATAACAACAGGTAGAGTTTCTCTTTCTCCAAGGAAGGCATGCTTCAGTCCTTCAGGGAGTGGCTTCAGCTTGACTTCGGGCGGCTGGATGATGGATGAGAAAGGCGTCGGTGTTGACTCCAAGTTGATATAGGACACTGACTCTTTTTCTCCAAGAGGGCGTAGTGACTTCAGATCCTTGATGGTTTCTGCTACTTCTTCTGACGTTCTGCTTCCTTGATTTCTTCGTCATCTAGGCTCCTTGTAAGTACCAATTCAAGTTCATCTTCGTGGTGGAGTGATTGAACTTGTTCGGAACAGACTTCAATGGCATCAATGGCGCAGATAGAATAAATTTCAGCAGGAGATTTCATGGCTTCATAAATTTCGAATTCAATGAGTTTCCCATCAAATTCCATGCTGAGTTTTCCATCTTGGACTTCATATTTTGTTCTGGCTATGGCAAGAAAAGGTCGTCCTAGCAGCAACGGCAAATGAGGTAGATGAAGATCGTCTTCACTCATCTTCAGGACATAGAAGTCTGCAGGAAAAACGAAATCTCCAATCTGCACTAAAACATCTTCAACTAAACCCTCAGTTTTAATGATAGTTCTATCAGCAAATTGTATAGTCAGATCAGTTTTAGTCACATGTTCAATTTTCAATTGTGAATAGACAGAATAAGGCATGATGTTAATTGGAGATCCAAATTCACACATGGCCTTTTCTATCTGATTCTTTCCTATTTTACAAGGAATAGAAAAAGATCCTATATCATGACATTTATGATGCAATTTTCTCTGGTATGCAGCAGATGCATTCTCATTCATGCAAGCATATTTTTCAGAGAACTTACTCTTAGTCATGCATAATTCTTTGAGAAAGTTTGCGTACCTGGGTTTTCTGACAACTTTATCAAGCAATGGAATATTTACCTCTATATTCCGTAGTGAATTAAGTTGCATTGCAAACCTTTGAGGGAACGGTATTGGATCATACTTCTCTTGCATCTCTTCCATCCATTCTTCTTCGGCTTGAATTTGAGCAGCGGCTGCTGGTGAAGTGCGCTGACCTCTCTTGTTTTTGGTCGGAAACTCCTTCCTTCTTGGCAATTGAACGTTGGCCACGACATCATGTGGTGGTGCAGCAGAGAAAACAGGTACTGGAGGTGATATCGGAGGTGGAAGTGGAACATCAGGTGACTCCGTTTTTAGCGCCTTCCACTGTTGAGCTCCTACGATTGAATTGACTGTGAAACCTTGTTGGGTTGAATTCAAGGGTGATTGGACAGATTGAGGTATGCATTGAGGTTCTCTTTGCATACTCAAAAACTGTGTAAACATCTTGGTGACGGTCTCTTGTTGTTTCGCCAGAGAGGAAATCGCAGTGTCAAAGCGATCCATTCTTTCTTCTATTTTGGTGAGAAATTCCCTCTCTAATGATTTGGTTGTTGAGTGTTCATCCGTCATGTTGAACTGGTGGATGCTTTCCGTCATAGTGTTGAGTAGTTTCCATCCAAAGTTAAAGGAAAAGTTCGAAGTTTTGCTTGTTCTTCCGGCATCCCAGTGATTGCAGCACACCTTATAAAGAAATTTTGTAAGTGCTCATGAGGATTTTCATGAGACTCTCCTTGAAAAATAGGCAGCATGCGGATCACTCCAGGATTCAGCTGGTACGACAAATCCATTGTTGGATAGTCAATGCAGAGTGGCGGCAATTCACAGTTGAAACTCTGCTCTCGTAACGAACCTTGTTGCTCCATTGGATTTTTCCTACAAAACAGAGATGATCAAGTGCAAATCAAATAGAAAAAGAAAAGAAAATGAAAATAAACAATCTCCACGGCAACGGCGCCAAAATTTATGATCAGTCGTCAGCAAGTCATAAAAATAAAAATCCCAACAATTACTAACTAAAGTTAGTTAGGGCAAGTAGGGGTCGAACCCACAGAGAGAAAGGTTATTATTCTTTTTCTTAAAACAAACAAATAAAATAAAGAAGATTTTGAGAGTAAAATTAGGTTAAACCAATCTAGCAATTAAAATTATCTAAGAACGCAATCAAGAAATTTAAAGAAAACAATTAATCAGAAAGCAGAGAATAAATTGAGAAAATAATTAAAAGAAACCTCCAACATAGAATTAATATCCCTTTTGACAACAATACCATGGATCATTGATATCTAAAGATTATGAAAACAATGGATAGCTTGCTTGGAATTTAATCCTAAATTACCTTAATTAGATAAAACTCTTGATCCAGTGTGAATTATTTCTTTTACTCTTTAAATAATTACCTCTTGATCTAGTGTGATAATTACTCAAGATTAAAGCATTAAGATCTAGCATTAAGTGTGATAATACTTGGCATCACTGATGATCTTCAATTTCTTCCCTTTGCTAAGATCCGGAGGTAAACGTCTAGTGACCAAGAAATTGACAATATCTGCATACCATGGAAGTTGAGAAACGGCAAACAAGTCCTCAAAAGGTAGCGCTTCATTGATTGCAGTCTCTTCTTCATTGCCTTTAATTCTGCTTAGATGATCAGCTACAACGTTTTCTGCTCCTTTCTTGTCCTTGATTTCGATATCAAATTCTTGAAAGAGCAATAGCCATCGCATAAGCCTACTTTGCATCTTTCTTTGCCATTAGATATCTTAATGCAGCATGATCGGAGTAGATTATCACCTTGGATCCCAGGATATATGAACGAAACTTTTCCAAAGCAAAGACAATAGCAAGCATTTTTTTTTCCGTGGTGGTGTAGTTCTTTTGAGCAGCATCCAAAGTTCTTGAAGCATAGTAGATAACATGAGGTACCTTATCTACTCTCTGACCAAGAATAGCTCCAATGGCGACGTCACTTGCATCACACAATACTTCGAACGGTACTTTCCAATCTGGTGGCTTCACAATTGGTGTGGTGGTGAGGGCAGTCTTCAATTTGTCGAATGCTTCTTTGCAGTCATCTCCAAACTCGAACTCTACATCTTTCTGAAGTACTCTACACATTGATGCCAAAATCTTTGAGAAATCCTTTATGAATCTTCTGTAGAATCCAACATGGCCTAAGAATGATCGAATATCCTTGACACATGTTGGGTATGGCAGGTTCTGAACTACATCAACTTTGGCTTTGTCGAAATGCATCCCTTCTTTGGATACTACATGGCCTAGAACAATGCCTTGTTCTACCATGAAGTGGCACTTCTCGGCATTTAACACCAATTTGGTTTCAACACATCTTTTCAAGATGAGTTCTAGATTATGAAGGCATTGATTGAAGTTATCTCCATATACAGTGAAGTCATCCATGAATACTTCCACCTTATCTCCCACATAATCTTGAAAGATGCTCATCATACACCTTTGAAAAGTCTCAAGTGCATTGCATAAACCAAAAGGCATTCTTGTATAAGCATACGTACCGAAAGGGCATGTAAAGGTGGTCTTCTCTTGGTCTTCAGGTGCTATTGGTATCTAGAAGTATCCTGAATACCCATCCAGAAAATAGTAGTATGCTTTGCAGGCTAACCTCTCCAACATCTTGTCTATGAATGGCAATAGAAAGTGGTCCTTCCTTGTAGTAGAGTTCAGCTTTCTGTAGTCGATGCATACTCTCCATCCATTTTGCAATCTTTGAGGAACTAGCTCTCCATCCTTGTTTTACACAACGGTGAATCCAGATTTCTTCGGAACTACTTGGACAGGGCTGACCCATTTACTATCTGATATAGCATAAATTATTCAATTTACTTGAAATAACAACAGGTAGAGTCTCTTTGTCTCCAAGGAAAACATATTTCAGGCCTTCAGGTAGTTGTTTCAGCTGGACTTCAGGTGGTTGAATGATGGATGGCAGGGGTGTTGGCGTTGGCTCCAAACTGATGTAGGAAACTGATGCTTTTTCTTTAACAGCAAGTGATGTTTCCAGTTCTCTAATGGTTGCAGCTACATCTTCTGGCGTCAGGATTTCTGCTTCCTTGATTTCCTCTTCATCCAGGCTTTTTGCAAGAACTAGTTCAAGCTCATCTTCACATTGAAGTGATTGAACTTGTTCAGAGCAAACTTCAATTGCATCAATTGCATAAATAGAATGGATCTCAGCAGGAGTTTTCATGGCTTCATTTATATCAAATTTCATAATTTCACCATCAAATTCAATGCTGAGTTTTCCATCTTTCATGTCAAATTTTGTTCTGGCTGTTGAAAGGAAGGGTCTTCCTAGCAGCAACGGCAAGTGAGGTAGATGAAGATCATCTTCACTCATCTTTAGGACATAGAAATCTGCAGGAAAAACAAAGTCTCCTATCTGCACTAAAACATTTTTAACTAAACCTTTAGGTTTAATGTTAGTTCTATCAGCAAATTGCACAGTAAGATCAGTTTTAGTCATATGTTCTTTTTTCAATTGTGAATAAATAGAGAAAGGCATAATATTGATTGAAGATCCAAATTCACACATAGATTTTTCTATCTTTTCTTTTCCTATCTTGCAAGGAAAAAAAAAATCCTAAATCTTTACTTTTATGATGCAATTTTCTCTGATAAGCAGCATGTATATTCTCATTCATGCAGACATATTTTTCAGAAAATTTAATCTTAGTAGTGCATAGATCTTTGAGAAAAGAAGCGTACTTGGGCACTCTTGCAACTTCAGCAAGCAAAGGAATATTTACCTCTAAATTTCGAAGTGAATTGAGTTGTTGTGCAAACCTTTGAGGAAACGGTGGTGGTCCGTAAGTGGTTTCCATCTCCTTCATCCCTTCAAATCTTGACTTAGGTCGAGAAGCTCTTGGTGATGAAGTAGATTGTCTCTTCTTGGGTTTAGCTGGAATCTTCTCTTCTCTGGACTCTTGAATGTTGGATACAACAATTGGTGGTGGTTTGGCAGAGAAAGCAGGTGCTGGATGCAATGAAATCGCAGGTGGGAATGGAATATCAGGCAATTCCATATCTTGTGCTTGCCATGGTTGAATTTCCTCAATAGACCTGATTCCGTATCCTCTTGTATTTTCATTCACATATCTTTGCGGTACATATGAATGATTTTGAATAGAAGCTTGCTGGATACTTATGAAGTCGGTAAACATCTTTGCTAGATTCCCACATTGAGCAGTCAATGAGGATATGGCGTTTTTAGTAATATCCATAAATTCCTTCATCTCCAAATTCGATTCTAATCATTTGAATGACAAATCTTACTTTGTAGAGAACTGATGAATGTTTTCAGCCATAGTGTTGAGCAGCTTCCTTGCTTCTTCAGGTATTTTGAGTGTAAAGCTTCCTCCACTTGCAGAATCAATATATGTTCGATCTTCACAGAGAAGTCCATCATAAATATTCTGAATTAGAAGTGCTTCACTCAAGTTGTGATACAGGCAACTTGCACAAATCTCATTGTATCTCTCCCAGTATTGATGCCACTTCTCGTCAGGTGATTGTTGACAAGAACTGATTCTTTTTCTGACAACAGCTCGCTTCGCTTCTGGAAAGTATTTGTTCAAGAATGCTATCTCCAATTCCTTCCATGAAGTTAAGGATTTTGGTGATAGGCTCACAAACCAGCTCCTTGCTTTCCCTTCAAGAGTGAGTGGAAAAGTTCGGAGTTTAGCTTGTTCTTCAGGCATCCCAGTGATTGCAGCACACTTGATAAAGAAACCTTGCAGATTTCATGAGGATTCTCATGAGGATCTCCTTGAAAAGTCGGCAACATACGGATTACTCATGGCTTCAGTTGGTATGTCATATCCATTGCTGGATAATCAATACATAGGGGCGGCACTTCACAGTTGAAATTCAGCTCCCTTAACGAACGTGGTTGCGCCATTGAATTTTTCCTACAAAATAAAAGAAGATCAAGTGCAAATTAAAATAGAAAAAGAAAGAAAAAGAAAAATAATTCACAATCTCCCCGGCAACGGCGCCAAAATTTATGATCGGTCGTCAGCAAATCATAAAAATAAAATCCCGACAAAATCCTAACTAAAGCAGATAGGACAAGTAGGGGTCGAATCCACAAAGAGAAAGGTTATTTATCTTTTTTCTTAAAATAATTAAACAGATTAAAGAGAATTTTTATAGTAAAATTAAATCTAATCTAACTAACAATTAAAATTTACTAAGGAAGCAATCAAGAAAATTAAAGAAAACAATTGGTAAGAAAGCAGTGAATAATCAAGAAAACTATTAATAAAAACCTCAAATGTAGAATTAATATCTCTCTTGACAATTATAACATGGATCATTGAAATCTAATAATTATGAAAACGAAGAATAGCTTGTTGGAATTAAATCCTAAATTACCTTAATTAGATAAGATTACCGGTTAAGGCTTAAATAACCCCTTTTACTTCCTAAAAAATCAATTACTGGTTAAGCCTTAAAGATTCACCAAGAAACAAAGCATTAAGAACTAGTAATTTATACAAACACAAAGAGCAATTTCTCACTCAAAGTCCCTTATCTCTCTTGGAAGGAGGTGTTAATTCTCAACCAATTGCTACAAACAACCAAGCCTGGACTATTAGTCCTCGACTTGATCTAGCTAATGCTAACTTAATTTATCAAGAAAGTGTCGGCTCAATCCATCAAAACAAGCAACATAGAATTAAAACAGAGATCAAAGGAATACTCTAACAATTATCATATATAAGCACAAAATCTCAACATTATATAATTCAAGAGATCAATTAAATTCTACATTGGAGAAAAGAAAAGGATTAATCACTCATGAATTGAGTGAGCATCCAAAGAATAAGAATAAAAACTTATCTTATGGATGGGAAGAGAAGGGGGCGGCGGCACAAGGGCTTTTTGTCCTTCAAATCTTCAATAATTCTACCAAATACAACTTCTAGATCTACATGTACTAAAAACCTAGACCTAAGGTGGCTATTTATAGTAAAAATAACCCTAAGAATTCCAATCCTAACTTGGAAAGAGGTATAAGTCGGTTTTGAGTCTAACTTAGACTCCAAGTTGGATTAAAAGTCTTCCTAGAGTAGAATCCAAGTTAAAATAGGATCCTGAAAAAATCCTCATTTCGTGCAGAGACTTCAACGGTATTTTCGGGCTTGAAGATGGCAGAACTGGGTCTTGGACTTCAAAAAAAAGTTGTAGATCTCGGAGTTACCTTTCCAACGAGTACTCATGGGCTTCAAACGGAGGTCTGAGCAGAATGTTATGATTTTTCTACCAAAACTGCGTTGAATCCTAATCCTGTTTGGACTAGAAGCGGAAATTAGATATTTCCTTGGATATAGGAGGTATTAACTGGGTTTTAATTCCAATTATTACCTTATATGGGCTGAGTATTTTCCCATATAAAATATCCAAAAATACCAAAGTTTAAGGACTTATTCATGACTTCTCTTCAATCCTTCATAATTAAGCTTCAATCTTCAATCCTTGCTCCTTGAAATAATTCTTCAAAGTCTTCAAATCTTCAAATTATCTTCAATGAGTCTTCAAACACGAGCTTCGAATCTCCAAATCTATACTCAAAATTGCTTTGCTAAAATCTGTGTAAAAAGTCATCAAAATAGCTCCAAAAGTAGTGAAAATTAACAATTCTTAATTTCACTTCTCTTAAGAACTCAAAACACAAATATTATCAAAAATAGCATATATTCAAGCATAAATTGATCCAAAAACATAGTAAAATAGCCATAAAAATAAGGTTGTTTTTGGCTCAATCAGTCGCCCATTCGAGCCATTCCTCAGTCTCAAGTTCCGAGCTCGTCAATCCTGACGACCTCCGAACAGACTCCAGCAGAAGTTGAGCTTCCTCGAGTCAAGACCTTCAATATTTCTACGCCATTGCTGACGCTGCCTCCCGATCCTTCGCCTTCCGGAAATACTATTCCATCTAGCCCTGGGACGTCCTTCAGCCTGCCTTTCTGGTGGAGGGTTTAGTGACTGGTTTAACAAGGATTCGAAAGAGGAGGGTCCTCCTGATGTCCTAAACTTAATGGTAGCCTTCTTCTCCTATGGGCTAAACTACTCCGATCCCAGGGATTTCGAAGCTGTTCGAAATCTGACGCCGATCGAAAGAGCTGCCATCATTGTTGCCTCTAGTACTCAAGTAAGTGAAGTCATGACGATCGTCAACTGTTTTTATGTTCATGCTGTTATTGTTCTTAGTTAACTTTTATCATTTTTCTTTAATTCGTAGGCTTTGGTCTCTACACGAGCCAATTTTGCCGTTTACGAGCATGACATTGCGGTTTATGCTCCTGAGTTGTCCAAATTCATTGCTGAGAGGATGCATGGTGGTCCTCTTAGTCGTCAGCAATGGGAGCATGAGCGAGCGACTGCTCAACTGAAAGAGAAGGAGGTCCAGCTCAAGCAAGCTGAGGAGAACTTGGTGGAGGCGTTGAAGTCCCTGAAGGAAATGAAAAATCAATTCCAAGAGGAGAAGGCCCGTGTTGGAAGGAGGGACGCTCGTGGCAAGGAACAGCTGGCATGGACTCAAAAGAAGGCTGCTCTTCAGGTAATTGTCAAAGTTCGCTTCTTTTATTATCATAACGATTCAAGACGTCCGTCTCACGTTTTTCTTATCTTAGTGGGAGAATAAGAAGCTTCAGGCGCAGATCGACTTGTTCTACGAGGAGACTGCTGCGCAGATGAACTTGGCCAGGGACTTTGCCATTTACATGATCCAGAAGCATCATCCACTTCCTAGTATTTCTGGGATCAATTTTGACGCCACTAAACTCCCTCCTGGTTATGTGAAAGACCCTGTGCTGAACTTAAAGCTTGACGCTTACATGGAGCGGGAAGGGATCATACCAGGAGACGATGTGCAGCTACCTGCCATTACGGAGTTCATCGGGACTCCTCCTCCTGAAGAAGATATGCTCGATCTGACCAGTGGCATGACTGGTGAAGGAGATCAAGTTCAGGCTGAGGAGGGGGAGAAGACTAAGTCCAGTAAGCGCAAGCGTCAGAGAAATAAGTGACTTTCTGTTTTTGTCTGCTAATTTTCACACCGCCTGTGGTGTTCATCTTTAAAACAATTTTAAAGTTTTGTAATATTTTGAATAGTTGCCTTGATCAAGGCTCTTGAATATTTGTTTAACTTTGACGATTTGTTTTATCTTGATGATATTTTCGTATCTTTTGAGTTTGTCTTCTACTTGAGAAAGACGTTCGTCTTTCTAATTTTTTACAGGGACACCTGTTTAGGTGTGCGGCTGTTGAAACGTTTTCTTTTTTGCGATCGTTTATTTTGATTTTACAGGTTACCTTTTAAGGTTTTTCCTGTTAATTTTCTAAGGTAGGTGTTCTTCTTTGACATTAAAGTTCCATGTCGAACTTTTATTAAGAAAGACACAAATTGTCTGAAAGTAGAGGGATTGGATGGCAATCCTTATTACAAACTTTGTTTTTTAAATTCAAGTTACTGGATAATTGAAAAAGTACTGCTGCAAGATCCAAACTACTGCAAATATTTCTTTAGGTTTGCGACGTTCCACGTCCTTGGTATTTGCTTGCCGGCCATATCTTTCAATTTGTAAGCTCCTCTCCCCAGGACTTCGACGATCTGGTATGGTCCTTCGCAGTTTGGTGACAACTTCTTTCTTTCAGTAACAGGCATACTGGCCTCACAGTTTCTCAGTGCCAGATCACCAATTTGGAATTGCCGATGACGGACTTTCTGATTGTAGTAACGACTGACCTGCATAGATCTGTTGGCTTGCCTGAGCTAGGCATTAAGCCTTACTTCTTCAAGGAGGTCCAGGTTGGTGCGGAGCTCGTCTTCATTGGTCTTAGTGGAGCAGTTATCAGTTTTAAAGGTGTTTACTGTGAGCTCTGCTGGAATCACTGCTTCTGTTCCATATACCAGGTTATAGGGGGTCTCTCATGTTCTAGTGTGGCTGCTGGTTCGTATCCCCCATAAGATCCCTGAAAAAACTTCGACCCAGTTCCCTTTCGCATCGCCAGCTTCTTCTTCATGCTAGCTAGGATTTTCCCATTCATAGATTTTTCTTGGCCGTTCGTCTGAGGGCGGACCACAGAGCTTGCTACAAGTTTTACTCGGTTCTTGGTACAGAACTGTTTTACGTGCTTCGCCTGAAGTTGCAAACCATTATCGAAGACAATGACGTGCGGCACTCCAAATCGACATAGGATGTTTTGTCATAGAAATTTTTTAGACCGCAAAACGGTTAATGCCAGCCAAAGGTTCTGCCTCCACCCATTTGGTGAAGTAATCGTAGGCTACAATGGCAAACTTTCTTTTTCCAAGTGCTTTTGGGAGTGGTCTGATCACGTCCAACCCCCACATTGCGAACGACCATGGGGCAGCAATCACATTCAATTCCTCAGTTGGGGCTCTGGGTATTTTGTCAAATTTTTGACATTTGTCACACCTTCGTGCCATGTCAGCCGTGTCGTTCTTCATGGTAGGCCAATAGTATCCTTGCCTTAATACTTTTCGCGCGAGCGCTCTTCCTCCCATGTGGTGTCCACATGGTCCTTGATGGACATCCTTTAGCACCACATTTGCCTCTTTTAGCCCCAGGCATCTCAAAAGAGGCAAGGAGTAAGATTTCTTGTACAACACATCGTCTATGAGCATGTACCTTGAAGCACATCTTTGTCTTTCGATTGCATCCCTTTGTTTTAGGGGTGGATTTATCCCCTTCAGATACTCTTCGATCTCATCTTTCCAAGAGGGTTCCTCATTATGAACATTGAGCACCTTTGCCTTATTTTGCAATGTTGGCTTGTCCACATATTCCAGGAAGATCGTCCCTCTACCTGCTGCCACATTGGATGAAGCTAACTTAGAGAGGGCGTCTGCTCTTGTATTTTGTTCTCTAGGGATTTTCTCAATTGTCACTTCAACAAACTTCAGCCACATCTGTTGAACTCGCCGATGATAATTAATCAGGCTCGGCACTTTTACTTCAAAATCTCCTAAGACTTGGCTCGCCACTACTTGAGAATCTGTAAAGACTTTTAGCTTTGTTACCTTCAGACGATCGGCTATTTGTAGCCCCGTCAGGAGAGCTTCGTATTCGACCGCATTGTTGGATAGAGGGAAACCGAATGTTATGCAATACTGGAACTCTTGTCGATCTGGGGAGATTAGTAGGATTCCCACCCCTGCACCTTTGTGGACAGCCGATCCATCGACAAAAAGTTGCCAATGTTCGTCTAACCCAAGATTTCGAGTAGACAAGTTCGACTTATCAACTGTCTGCTTTGGATTTTCTTCAACTAGCTCCATTGATTTTGGCTCTGTTAGATGTGTCTCCGTAAAAGTACATTCCGCTACAAAGTCTGCTAAAGCTTGGGCTTTGATGGCTGCTCTTGGCCGATACTCGATTCCAAATTCACTGAGTTCAACATTCCACTTGGGGAGTCTACCTGCCAGATCTACCTTTTGAAAAACGTCTTTAAGTGGTTGGTCTATTAGCACCACTATTTTGTGGGACTGAAAATATTGTCTTAGTCTTCTGGATGCCACTATTAGAGCAAAAGCAAGGAATTTGCACGCCTCCACGCCGAACGTGCACTTGGCAGGGTTGAGCTTCATGTGATAAGCCCTCAAATAGTCGAAGCATTTTGACAGGTCATCTAGGTGTTGTTGAATGGTGGAACTTTTTACCAGCATATCATCCACATACACCTCCATGGATTTACCGATCAGGTCTTTGAAGACCTTATTGACCAACCTTTGGTAGGTGGCTCCTACTTTCTTCAAGCCGAATGGCATTACATTGTAGCAATATAAGCCATCCTCAGTTATGAAGGATGTTTTCTCCGAATCCCTTGGGTTCATGGGAATCTGGTTATACCCAGAGAAAGCATCCATAAAACTAAGAAACTTGTTTCCAGAAGATGCGTCGACGAGACGATCGATTGAAGGTAATGGGAAGCTATCTTTGGGACAGGCTTTATTTAGGTTTGTGAAATCCACACACATTCTCCATTTTCCATTGGCCTTCTTGACCATCACAACGTTCGATACCCATTCAGGGTATTGAACCTCTCTTATGAAATCTGCTTTCAGGAGTTTGTCTACTTCTTCCCTTATCATTGCAATTTTTTCTAGGGAGAACTGGCGTTTCTTTTGTTTGATCGGTTTGATTGTTTGGTCAACATTCTGATGATGGCTCATGACCTTTGGATCTATGCCTGGCATCTCTATTGATGTCCAAGCAAAAACATCCACATTATCTTGAAGAAATTCTGTAATATCAAGTTGTTCGTCAGGACCAAGCTTAAAACTGATTTCAGTCGTTCCATCTGGTATATCCGTTCTCAAAGTTATCTTCATTGGTTTATCGACGGGTTCTGGTTTGGCCGTCTTGTGCTCATTTCTTGTATCCAGAGTGTCGATCTATGCCAGCTTTCCCCGAAGATCTTCCTCGTCCGCCATTTTCACAAGTTCAGGTGGCTGAGCCTCCCCGTCCGCTATGTCCATGGGTTCAAGGTCTTCTGCCTCAAGTCCCCTTGGATCTATGATTAGGGTGCAGATTTCCATATTAGTTGCTTCGGATGATCTCGAAGACTGCCCCCTATTCACAACTTCTCCCACTCGAACCTTTGTTCTTTCTCTGGTGGGGAGCCTCAAAGAGTTCACATGGCATCTTCTTGCTGTAACTATGTCGGTGCGCATAAAGCCTATCCCTGTTTGGGTTGGGAACTTCACTATTTGACAGTAAACTACTTCCACCATCCTAGCTTTTTTCATTAGAGGTCACCCTATGATTGCATTGAAGGTAGAGGGCAAGTCAACTACTACGAAGGTGTGGAGCATGTTTAGCACATGATCTCCGTCACCTAAGTAGATCGTGAGGCTTATCTTTCCTTTCGTTGGTATGGGCAGAAGATCGAATCCGTATATTGGATCTGTGGGTTTAAGTTCTTCGTCAGCCAGCCCATATTGTTTGAAGGTATCGTACATAAGGATATCTACTGTACTTCCCGAATCAACCAGTATCCTTTCTGTAGTAAAATTTGCAATCATTGCTGTGACGATGATCGGGTCAGATCCTCCATTCTCATAATCCCCTTCATTGTTGTCAAAGGCTATGGTCCTGATCGAGGCAAAAACAACCCTATTTTTATGGCTATTTTATTATGTTTTTGAATTTATTTATGCTTAAATATATGTTATTTTGTTAATATTTGTGTTTATAGTCTTTATGAGATGTGAAATTGAGAATTTGATAATTTTCACTACTTTTGGAGCAATTTTGATGACTTTTTACACAGATATGAGCAAAGTAATTTTGAGCATAGATTTGGAGATTTGAAGTTCGTGATTGAAGACTTATTGAAGATAATTTGAAGATTTGAAGATCATTGAAGAATTATCTCAAGAAGCAAGAATTGAAGAATGGAGCTTTAATTGCGATGGATTGAAGACAAGTCATGAAGAAGCCCGGAAGCTAAGGAATTTTGGATATTTTATATGGGATAATACTCAGCCCATATAAATCCACAATTGGAATTAAAAACCCAATTTGTGCCTCCTATATCCAAGGAAATATCCAATTTCCGCATATTCCCGCTTCTAGTCCTAACATGATTAGGATTCAGCGCAGTCTCGGTAGAAAAATCATAACTTTCTGCTCAGATGTCCGTTTTAGGCCCGTGAGTAGGCGTTGGAAAGACAACTCCGAGATCTACAACTTTGCTTTGAAGTCCAAGACCCAGTTATGCCATCTTCAAGCCCAAAATCGACGTCAAAGTCCCTTCACTAATCCAGAAAATTTCAGGATCCTATTTTGACTAGGATTTCAACTCTAGGAAGACTTTTAAGCTAACGCAAAGTCTAAGTTAGCCTCTAAAACGTCCTAGACTCCTTTCCTACTTAGAATTGGATTTTTTAGGGTTATTTCCACTATAAATAGCCACCTTAGGTCTAGGTTTTCGATGTATGTTGATCTAGAGATTGTATTTTGAAGAATTGTTGAAGATTTGGAGGAGAAAGCCCTAGGAGTCGCCGCCCCCTCTTCTTCCCATCCATAGATAAGTTTTTCTTCTTTTCTTTGGATGCTCACTCAATTCATGAGTGAGTAATCCTTATCTTTTCTTCAATGTAGAATTTAATTGATCTCTTGACTTATATCATGGTGAGATTTTGTGCTTTTATATGAAAATTAATAGGGTATTTCTTAATATCTCTGCATGAATTCTATGTTGCTTGTTTTGATGGATTGAAGCTAGCACTTTCTTGATAAATTAAGTAGCATTAGCTAAATTAAATCTTGAAGGATCTTCTGATTTAATTGTTTGGTAGCAATTGGAAGCGAAGGATCTTCCTTCCAAGGGATTTAAGAATCTTTGACCAATTTTTAATTGCCCATTGTGCGGTAAAAGTACCCGGGAGGTCCCTGTACTATACGAAATATTGATTTTGGTCCCTGTACATTTTTTTCTACAAATTCGTCCCTCTACTATCATAACCTATCACCCGAGGTCCCTCACGTTAGCATGCCGTGACAGACCCGTCAAATATGCTGACGTGGCACTAACACCGTCTTTTTTGCTGACGTGGCAGGTGACACGTGGAATAAAAATTAAGTATTTTTTTAATATATTTTATTTTATTGAATTTTTTTTTAAAAAAAGAAATCTGAATTTCTTTTCCACAAACACCAAAACTATTTCTCTCTCCTTAATAAAAGATCAAACACTCATCTTTTTCATGAACAAGGAAGAACATTTTGAATGTTCTAACTCCAAAACCCATACCCTTTATACAAGAGAAAAAATTTCTTCAAACTTTTCATTTGAAATCTGCTTTCTTAGATCTCTCTAAATCCATTGCTTATCAAGGTATTACTACTATAATTAATTAATTACTTGTAATTATAACCTTGCTTTAATTCCATGCAAATTCAACCAGTGAACTGCCTGTTGTTTTAGGCAATGGCCGTTGGACTGCAGTTGGTCAGTGCTTTTTGGTTTTACAAGATTGCAAGGATGCTTTCTGCTTTCTTTAAAAAAATTTGAAGAAATTTTTTCCCTTATGGGTTTTGGAGTTAGAATATTCAAAATGTTCTTCCTTGGTTCATGAAAAAGATGGGTGTTTGATCTTTTATTGAGGAGAGATAAATAGTTTTGGTGTTTGTGGGAAAAAAAATTCAGATTTCTTTTTTTTTTAATATTTTTTTTAAAAAATAAATTTTCAATAAAAATATTAAAAAAATTATTTAATTTTTATTCCACGTGTCACCTGCCACGTCAGCAAAAAAAAGACGGTGTTAGTGTCACGTCAGCATATTTGACGGGTCTGTCACGGCATGCTAACGTGAGGGACCTCGAGTGATAGGTTCTGATAGTAGAGGGACGAATTTGTAGAAAAAAAAATTACAGGGACCAAAATCAACATTTCGTATAGTACAGGGACCTCCTAGGTACTTTTACCAAAATAAATTTCAATAAAATAAAATATATTAAAAAATATTTAATTTTTATTCCACGTGTCACCTGCCACGTCAGCAAAAAAGACGGTGTTAGTGCCACGTCAGCATATTTGACGGGTCTGTCACGGCACACTAACGTGAGGGACCTCGGGTGATAGGTTCTGATAGTAGAGGGATGAATTTGTAGAAAAAAAAAGTACAGGGACCAAAATCAACATTTCGTATAGTACAGGGATCTCCCGGGTACTTTTACCCCCATTGTGCTTGTAAATTACTAGATCTTAATGCTTTATTCTTGAGTAATTATCACACTGGATCAAGAGGTAATTGTTTAAAGAATAAAAGGGATAATTCACACTGGATCAAGAGCTTTATCTAATTAAGGTAATTTAGGATTAAATTCCAAGCAAACTATCCATTATTTTCATAATCTTTAGATATCAATGATCCGTGTTATTATTGTCAAGAGGGATATTAATTCTTTGTTGGAGGGTTTTCTTAATTATTTTGTCAATTTATCTTCTGCTTTCTAATTAATTATTTTCTTTAATTTTCATGATTGCTTTCTTAGATAATTTTAATTATTAGTTTGATTTGATTTAATCCTACTTTAAAATTCTTCTTTATTTTATTTGTTTGTTTTAAGAAAAAGAATAATAATCTATCTCTCTGTGGGATCGACCCCTACTTGCCCTATCTATCTTTAGTTAGTAATTGTTGGGATTTTTAGTTTTATGATTTGCTGATGACCGATCAGGTCCATTCAGGCTTCACGTTCATTTAGGCTGGAACTTTGATTCCTAGGGACATCCCTTGTCTCACATGTCCTTTCATTTTCTTTTCCAATAGGTCCCATTCTTCAGTCGTGCTGATGATCGTATATATATGCCCCTTCTCCTCAGGGCGTTTCGCAGGGTTTCTTGGATGCTCTATACGATCAGCATTTTGAGTCGGACGTCGATCTTCCTTCCCTGGCGAGTCAATCTTTATCATATCTTTCAAGTACCCTTGTCTAATAAGATCTTCAATCAAATTCCTTAAGTGAGCACATTCTTCTGTGCTATGCCCAAAGCTTTGATGAAACTCGCACTTTTTCCCGGACTGCCTTTGTCTCTCCGTAGGTTTCGTGGGAGCTGCCCATTTGACTTTCTCGGCTAGCTCACCGTTTGAAATGGCATATAAGATGGCAGATCTGGACTCCACAAGGGGAGTAAAGTTATGATAGGTAGGTTCACGACTCCGATCATTGCCACTAGTTTTTTCTCCTTTCCCATTTCGGTTTTCCCTCCTTGGTGATCGTCGACTATTCCTCTGAGATCGGGGTTCCACAGTTGGGGTCATTTCAGGAACTAATTCATGGGCATGGCCTTCTCTGTAAGCGATTGAAAGGTCAGTCTCATCATAGATCTCTGCTCTATCAAAGCAATCTTTCAATTTCTTTGGGGGTCGTTCTCCCAAAGAGTAGCGCAACTCTCGGTGTAGCAGACCGTCCATGAAAATCTCTATTGCATCCTTATCAGCTAGGTCATCTACTTGAATGTGGGTCTCACTGAATCTCTTCACATAACTCGGTAATCGTTCACCTGCTTGCTGTTTGTTTGCTTTGAGGTATTTGATCGTCTTCCCCTTTTGGACTCTACTATTAAATCCAGCTTCAAATCTCAAAGCTAATTGCTCAAAGTTCGTAATCACACCATCCTCTAGTCTATAGAACCATCTTTGGGCTACATCTTCCAATGTCAAGGGGAAGAGCCTACACATCACTGCATCAGAAGCTCGTTGTACAGACATAATTTTCCTGAAATGGCTTATGTGTTGCTTTGGGTCTCCTGTCCCATCGTATTTCTCCTTGGGGTGTTTTATATGTGATGGGACTGTAACTTGACGAATCACCAAAGAAAGAGGTGAAGGTTCTTTAGAAATTTCCTCAAGGGGACGGAGCTCATCTTCCTTCTTTTTGGTCATCTTCTTTAATTGAGCTCTGACAATTTGCTCTACCTGTGCTTCACTTGCAACTGACTTGGAGCCCTCCTTCGGGCCACGTCTCTTCGATACTTCCTTAGCTCTTGCATTGGGTCGAGAAAAGCCTTTGTCTGACCTATTAGTATGATGATCGGCATCTCCTTCTCTCCTTGATTTAGGTTTGGCCCGCTCTTCTACCCTATCCTCGATCTCATCTCACGGGGCTACACTCTCGCCTTTTCCCTCTCCGTTTGTTGCAATCACAGATTGGAGCCTTTTGGCTCCATCTTTTACCTAGAAATTCGAAGGTTGAACTCTTCTATTACGATCGTCATGCTGGGTATTGGGCTTGCTTTGTCGTGTTGCCTCAAGAACTGTCGCTCGATTCTTCGCGCTTTGCGCCTCAGCTAATGCTGCTTTTTCTCTGTCCAATAGCTCTTGTTCCCGAGTTACCACCTCCATCATCTGCCGTTCCATTCTAAAGTTTTCGGCAGTCAGTCGGGCTATGAGTAGATCACAGTCGTCTGCCAAGGGGTTCACTCGGGAAGGTGGGATTAGATCAATCTCCAGACCCTGTGTCCGGCCCTGAGGCAGCGTCCTGGCAACCTCTCTTTGCCTCGATGTCCCAGCCTGTTCATTTATATCGTTGACTCGACAACAAGCGGGGTTTGCCATGGTTTGAATGTTTTTGTCAATGGGTCTAATCTGTATAGCAATTCGGCCGCTGACGCTGGCGTGGCGGGTAAAGGAATAGAGGCGTGCAGAAGATCGAGAAGGGGTAAAACACGACCGTCAGAGCCGATCGTCAGAGTTGCATCGTTGGAAGTAACCCTTTGGAGTTGGTTGATTGGGGTATCCGGAAAGAGTTCTACAGGCTGGATCCCCAACGGGACGCTTGGGGGTGACTTACTAGTCTGTGCCACTTTGATCGAAGAGGTCATAGCTTTTGCCCAAGGGTCCCCACAGCCGGCGCCAGATGTTGTGGTCAAAATCTGCACTAAGATCTACTTGCGAAGATCGTCTCTTGACTCACGAACCTTAGGACTCAAAATACCTGCAAGAGAAGAACACTTTGGGAGTGCGGGGGTGGAGAGCCCCGCGTTAGCACTCCGATGCTTAAGTCAGTGACGTTCTCCCAAAGAATTGAAGAATTTAGAGAGAATTCTTCAATAGGTATTTAGTCTAGGGTTTTTCAGTGATCAAAAGTGAAGAATTTACTATGTATTTATAGGCATGAGGGATGCCACATCACTGTGCTGAAGATAGGAGCCAGATCCTAAATTTTAGGATCTGAAGTCGTTTGTGCTGAGTCAGCCAAGACAGCTAACTTTCCTTATTGATGATGGTGTCGGCACATAATATGTGCTTGATATTACTCATACGATGTTCGTCGAGTAAGCATACAAAATATATGATCAACAAACATCTTTCCCACAACAATTTATGCTCATCTTTTAAGTTAGAAAGAGAAGTTGAATCATACTGGATGAACAAACAGAAAAATAAACAAGAATTAAATTCAAAGCACATGCACATCCAATAGCTGAATAAGAAATGATAATCCAAAATTTTTATTTATTCACCTACTTTCCCTAAATTGCTTAGGCACCTCGGCTAATGGAAAGACTGAAACAAAAACATCATACACAATAATAAAATACAGTTGTTACTTGCCTCATTCTATCAAAGATATATAAATGAATTACTAGATGCAATTAATAGTAAACAGAAAATAATTACTTATAATAATACTTACAGCCATGGTGCCAGCTATAGCATTTGCCTCAATTTCTGATCCGATGGTCTCCATCTTCACTTTCTAAATAGCACAGAAGCAACTAATCAGCATAGATAGGTAAGCAAATGACAAATGCAGAATATACTATGTAATCCTGAAATATCACTATAAAGTGAATGTTCAGGTGAAAAATATGGGGATTGCTTGAGAACAAGTGACGTTCTTCTGCAGAATTATCATTACCAAGACCAACCACATGAATTGAGCTTTACATAGCAAGTACTTCTATGACAAAATCATCAATGAAATAACTAAACTAAATGCTCATTGTATCCCACTACAAGTCATACAAACAAACGTCCACAATTTTATGCAAACACATTGACAACCTGCATCCGACAATAAAATCACAAATTAAGATCTACGAGATAAGGGATACAAAACAGAGATCAACTCTTTCAAGTCATGGTTCACTAACCAAACCTTCATTCTACTCTAACAATTGAGTAAATCCAATTATCCACCCCCTTCTTCTACCCTTACTTCCCCAACCTACAAATAAAGCTTTTCATAGGACAATAAAAAGAAAAAGGGGAAACCCAGTACCAGCAACTATTTCCCACACTTACTATAATACCCATCAATTGCAGCTTAAATTTTCAAAAAAAGTTTGAGAAAATAAGAAAGAAATTATACAATTTACCATGATTCATCTACATGGCAGTTTCCACGAACTCAATTATATATATTATTCTTCCCTTCTTCTTTTCCGTTAGGACAGTGAAGTAAGAAGATAAATCATTAGCTATTAGCTCAAGGTGATGTGCCAAAGAAGACAGGGCAGCGGAAAGAAATTCAACCACCGATACAGGGGAGAACGAACGCTTTTTGGCCAAGAGGGGGAGTTGGAGAAGAAGTCTACAATACCATGTCTTTTTTCGAACATTCTTTCTTGAGGTCAGTCTTTTCGGCTGAATTGATTGACTATGAAGGACAGCCACAGGAATGTAGGAAGTGAGTCCAATAGGCAAAGGGTGGAAAGGGATCATTCTTAGGTTCTCAGTACAAGTGGCAGGTGCTATGGGACCGGGGCTATCTTTTTTTTCTTATTGATTAGTGCGACTTTCTTCAAAACCTCGAATCAACTGAGGATTAGTATACCTTCTTAGTCTTCTGTCATTGGAAGAACTCAGCTAGCTGTGAATCAATTCAAGAGCCAAAGTTGAAAAACGAAAACCTAACGGACGTGAGCGGGATCCCATACATAAAGCCTTGCTATTGACAAGAGCGGATTTAACGGCTTTCTTACGGGAATACCCTTTTATTTACTGTCGAGGAGCTTATCTCTCCAGGGTTAGGCGAAAGATAATCCCTTTCAACTCTCATAATTCTTCATTTCTTCGTTCCAGTCGTGGGCGTTTACGCTCGTTCGTCTATAATAGATAATAGAAATTGTTGTGAATAATGGAGATTTGAATTGTTCACTCTATTAGTGAAATACCGATAGTGTCATTTATCAATTATACAATACAAGGGAATGAATGAATGTGATACGGCTGTAGGGCATGAGTTGATTGGATATTTGGACGCGGATGCGAGACCAATGTTTTCAGACCCGATCCGTTCAATGACCCGTTGAGGTCTCCGGGTCCCAGGATACCCGGGTCATCCAGATTAATCCGTCGGTTCTTTAAGGATGACGTCATAAAATTATATAATTTAATATTATAGATAATGGACATTTTATACTGAACTTTTAAGAAAAAATGATATAAATAATAAATTAATTAATTAATTTTAACGAAGGGCCATTTCTGGAAAAAAAAAGTAAAAGACTAAAGCACATCCACCTTTTATTCCACCGGATCTGCAGTTCCCTCTCATTCATTCTCCCATTCTTAAACCAGATCTGGTTTTGACTTCTCTCCCATTCATAAACATCATCGTCGGCTTTCTTTTCATGTTGTCCTTCTCCTCCTTTGTGCTTCTTTCTCTCTATTTCATTTTTCAAATACAACCAACCAAGCTCGACGACTGTTAGAGTGTTGGGGATGGGAGAAAAGAGTGCGACGGCGGCGGCAGAAGCAGTAAAAAACTAATGAGAAGTGTAGACATAGAAGGGAGAGAAGAGAAAGGTCGAAATTAATTTTAACTCAGATTATATAATATCCGGGTTTCACCGACTTTTCCGAGCTAACGGGTACCGATTTTTGACCGGTCCTCAGACCCCACAGGTGAGGGGGTGTCTCCGGACCAGCAAGGCCTCCGGCTCCAGGTTGAACTAGGTGAACCGTCCGAGCCGGTCCGGGTTTGAAAACACTGTGCGAGACTCTGGTAACTTATTGTCTTAAGTCTTGGTATCTACCCGGAAAGTTAAGCATCCACATCGACGAATAATGAGGGAGACAGTTGACGATCTATTTCATCTACTCAAGAAGGGGGACGGCCAATAGTGCTATCACCTTGTGTAGGCTGCGGTCTCGCGATAGTCGGTAAAGGGCTTCTGTACGAGCGAGCAGAATAGGTTGATAATCCATTCATCTCATCTCCCCCGGTATCGTTCATTATGAGTTGAGATTCATCGATTCTATTAATATCATATAGAAGTATGTATCGAATGAATGTGAATAGGGTAAATTCCCCGGTACAGTCATTCGGGACCGTTTGCAAGGAGTTATAATCTGATATCCTGCCAAGGTGTATGCATGTTTATTTGCTTGTTATCTTTTATGTCGAGGACCCATTACACATGATAGATCTCTTACATATTGGGATGAGAAATGAAGTATGCTTAGTTTATATAGATTTCTCTTAATCGATTACTTAGTTTTGCTTTACTTAGTGAGAATTACTCTCATATACTTTGATTATTCAGTACTACCTAATTGTTTGCTTAGTGTGTAGGATTGGTTCCTTGTTGTTATCAACCTTCCTAGTGGGAAACGACCCTTACTTGCCATGTTCTACCCATTTGAGTAGCACCTGAGTTTGTGAGGAAAAATAAATTTAAATTCTAAGAAAGCCTCATTTGTAATGGCTACTTGAGGTGGCATCACATTGATACACAAAATAATTAGTTCCAAACCTAGTTAGAAAAACTTTAATTTTAAAAATAGAGTTAGTGGACTGCAAATTTCAAAACACATGGTACTTCTCAAGATCAAGACACTACATAACCAAAAAAAAAAGCACAATTGATTAGTTTGCCATCTAAATCATCTGTCTCAACCAGGTAAAAGAAAAATACTTTCAAGACCAGCTTATCATAGGCTTTTATGTCGTCTACATCTCCACTACAATCCATCTTACCACAAGCCATATACATACACACGGAATGAATCAAAAGGTCTTTGTTAAGTTTGTAATGGGGCCAATGGGTTCTAGGTTCAAGAAAGAAATGGTAAAGAATTCAAAATATCTAGAACTAGTAGAGGATCAAGATTGATGCCAGAAGACGACTTGGGTGGTTGCCGTCTCTCTTTTTGTATTTTTCTGGATGAACTAAGAACTCAAAGCTAAAAAAGAAAGATCACTTTTTTTTTTGAAAAAACAAACCCCGGTGGTTCTGCTAGCCCTCATAATTTTTTTAAATCCAACTCTCTCCCCCCCCCCCCCCTTTTTTTTAGTTTTTGTGCTTCTATGTATCTTGCAAATTAATTGACGCTAATTAGATATTCATTTCCTATACAAGTATGGTCCAAATCCAAATCCCAATAAGGTAACGTAAAAGGGCCAATAGGGTCCAATTGGAGCAAAATTGGTCCAAGAAGCAAAGTCCAAAAGGAAAATAATCAAACACAACCAAGAGGAAGATTCGCCCTTTGCCTCAAAAGAAAATTGGAAAATTGTATCCCATTTAAAAGAAAAAGAGATATCCTATTTAAAAGAAAAAGAGATATAATTAAAATAAAGAAGGAATGGCTAATACTAAAAACAAAGATAAGAACTATGCGGGGTAAGAATTGAGCTGAATGCCTCATAGGTGCAGCAACGGAGACAAGTTATCATAAGTTGAAGGGTCCAGGCCCAAAATCGGGTGTCTATAAGCACCACCGAGGTTCGAGCATCGCCACGGCCCCTCTACCGCCGGTGAAGCAATGCTGCCAACCCCAACCAACGCTGCCAAACGTGATTTCTTTGGTCGCTCACTCCAACTGTCGCACCATCATTTGGTGATTTCAACAGTGCAGGAACATTCTTCTATTGGCTCCTGAAATTCGAAAAACAATCCCACTAGTACTCTTTTCTTGCTGCAATTTTCCTTAAAAAACTTCTATTGCATTCTAATTGAATTATTGCGCATTTCACTGCAATGGAGTGTCTTTTTTGCTGTGCATAAATTCTGCTTCATAGGAGTTCTCCTACTTTATTTTTGGTTGGTTTAAAGATTGATGCCGGAAAGGGACGCAAATTGGTGCAAGACAAAGACTTGGGTGGTGGCCGGAGTAATACCTGGGTTTGGGGTTTCAAGAGGGTTTGAGGTTTCAGGAGGGTAGAGACTTTAGGAGGATGTCGGGTTTGGGGAAATTTTGGGTTAGGAAATTTTGAAGTCCCGCCCGTCAAGTCCTGCCTGCCAATTATTTAGACAGTGTAGTCACGGGATTTGTAGCGAAAAATAAAAATTCGATGCAAAATCCGTTGCAAACTTTCAAATTAAAATTGATAAGTATCTCACTCAAAGCCACGAACCTGCTGCAAAATCCGTTGAAAATTAAAAACTCGTGGTAAAGGTCGTGCCAAATAGCAACGAATTTTCCCACGGTTTTTAAGAAAACCGTTTCAAAAACCGTGGCAAATATAGAATTCATGTCTAAGAATTTTACCCTAAACAAAGACAATTTGAAGTTCCCATAAAATTAATGGTTTTTATGGTACCCTACTGTGTTAAGCTCGAGTATTTGATGTGGAATTTAATGTAAAATATTTTGGGGAGTGGAAAAAAATCAAAATTGTAACTAGACTTAATTGGCTAAATGTATTTGTAATACTATCTATGAACACACTAGTAACACATTTGTATATTATGACATTGTGTAAAGATTCAATTAAATTTTTTTAAGCATTTAGAAATTATAGAATTTTTGGGGACAATATAGAATTTTGAGATGTTATAAATGCAATTATGTAATCATTAGCAAGTTACTAACTCATATAACTGTAGGGTTTGAGGTCAATCATCTCGCAATTTGCCACAACTTTTGCCACGGGAATCTGTAACCCGCTGCAAAACCCATTGAAAATTAAAAAATCGTGGTAAAGGTCGTGCCTAATAGCAACGAATTTTCCAACGGTTTTTAAGAAAACCGTTTCAAAAACCATGGCAAATATAGAATTCATGTCTAAGAATTTTACCTTAAACGAAGATAATTTGAAGTTCCCATAAAATTAAAGGTTTTTATGGTACCCTACTGTGTTAAGCTTGAGTATTTGATGTGGAATTTAAGGTAAAATAGTTTGGGGAGTGTAAAAAATTCAAAATTGTAACTAGACTTAATTGTCTAAATGTATTTGTAATACTATCATGAACACACTACTAACACATTTGTATATTATGACATTGTGTAAAGATTCAATTAATTTTTTTAAGTAATTAGAAATTACACAATTTTTGGGAACAATATAGAATTTTGAGATGATATAAATGCAATTATGTGATCATTATCCAATTATTAGCTCATATAAGTGTAGGGTTTGAGGTCAATCTTCTCTCAATTTGCCACAGCTTTTGCCACGGGAATCTGTAAACCCGCTGCAAAACCCGTGGAAAATTGAAAAGTCGTGGCAAAGGCCGTACCAAATAGCCACAAATTTTCCCACGGTTTTCAAGAAAACCGTTTCAAAAACCGTGGCAAATATAGAATTCATGTCTAAGAATCAAAATTGTCATTAGACTTAATTGGCTAAATGTATATGTAATACTATCTATGAACACACTACTAGCACATTTGTATACTATGACTTTGTATAAAGATTCAATTAAATTTTTTTAAGTAAATTGCAATTACACAATTTTGACGGACATTATAGAGTTTTGAGATGATATATGATCGGTCGTCAGCAATCATAAAAATAATTCCCCACAAAATCCTAACTATAGTAGATAGGGCAAGTAGGGGTCGATCCCACAGAGAAGGGTGTAGACTTTATCCGAAAATTCAGTCCTAAAAATATCTCTAAACAAAACACAGAAAACAGAGGTTGAAAGAAAACACTTAAACAGAAAACAATTATACTAGAAAACAAAACAAAGCAAATTAAATCTAAGACTATAGCAGATAAGAAAGAAAACAATAATTAAAGCATACTTCTTCTCCAATGGTAGAAAACAATCAAATTGAATATGGGTCCTTGATTTGAAAGATGAATTCAATATTAAATCCTTGATGATAACTGGTCTAGGAAAAACCTAACATGCTATTTAGATAAGATTACCGGTTAAGGCTTAAATTACCCCTATTGTTAACTTAACAAATCAATTACCGGTTAAGGCTTAAAGATTCACCAAGCAACAAAGCATTAAGATCAACTATTTAATTAGTTCTTTCACACATGCTTAACTAGTAAAACCATACAACAACCAGATAAAATCTGATCACTGGCATGAGAAACTCATCGAAGCGGGGGTTAGTCGTCAACGATTTGCTACCAAACAATCAGACTCGAGGGTTAACTGTTCCGCCTAACTTAGCAATAGATCTCTCAAATTATCAATTTATCGGCCGCATAAACCAATAAAAATCAAGGTCATGGAATAAAACAGAGTTTAACATGCTATCTATCAAAAATAAAATACCAAATTATAAGTATAGAAATCTCACCATATCAATTGATTGAATTCACCAAAGGATTAGAAGTATAAGAATTTAGCTACTCATGGATTTGGGAAAATCCATGAGTGGCACAAGAGTACTTACAGAACTAGAAGGGGCAAAAATCTCCTTGACAAAACACTAGAGTTGCCGCACCTCCCTATGGCTATAGGGGGTGGCGGCACCCTTGCCTAAAAACTAGAAGAAAAACTAGAAAATAAATTTAAAGAGAATTATGTGAATTGGTGTGTGAAGGTATGTGATTTATGTTACAGGAGGTGGCTATTTATAGTGGAAATAACCCTAGGAATTCAATTCCTAACTTGGAAAGGGGTCTAAGTCGGTTTTGGGGTCTAACATAGAGTCCAAGTTAGATTAAAAGTCATCCTAGAGTAGAATCCAAGTTAAAATAGGATCCTGTAAAAATCCTGATTTCGTGCAGGGACTTCGACGGTATTTTTGGGCATGAAAACGGCAGAACTGAGTCTTGGACTTCAAAGGAATGTTGTAGCTCTCGGAGTTAGCTTTCCAAGAGTACTCATGGGCTTCAATCAGAGGTCTAAGCAGAAAGTTATGATTTTTCTATCGAAACTGCTCTCGAATCCTAATCTTGTAAGGACTAGAATCGGGAATCTACGGGATTTGGATATCTCCTTGGATTTAGGAGTCATTAATTGGAATTTTAATTCCAATTAATTATTCATATGGGCTGAATATCTTCCCATATAAAATATCCATAAATACCAAAGGTTAAGGGCTTATCCATGGCTTGTCTTCAATTAAAGCTCCAATCTTCAATTCTTCCTCTTAAATATAAATCTTCAATAGTCTTCAAGTCTCCAATTAATCTTAAAATGGTCTTCAATCAAGAACTTCGAATCTCCAAATCTATGCTCAAAATTGCTTTGCTCAAATCTGTGTAAAAAGTCATCAAAATAGGTCCAAAAATAGTGAAAAATAACAATTTATCAATTTCACATCACTTAAGGACTCAAAACACAAATATTAATAAAATAGCATATATTTAAGCATAAATGGGTCTAAAAACATAGTAAAATAGCCATAAAAATAGGGTCTAATTTAGCTCAATCATATTTCCCCCACACTAAATCTTTGCTAGTCCCTAGAAAACTAGTGTAGAAAACTATGAAAATCACTAAACTTGAACACCTAAAAGACTCTATAATCCTAAACTAATGCAAATCAAAATTCCATTTTAATTTAGACTTTTCAAAAACTTTGAATGCATATACATATTAAGGATCAATATAATTATGAAATCAAAATAACAAAGAATCATAAGAGCACTCAATTCAAAAGATCAATAAATAGCAAGCATATTTATTCTTAAGTAACCATAACTAAAGTAGTTCTAATCACTTACCATTCATTACATCCTATAACTACTTCTTTCCATAATTTATGTCTTCATCTTTATCTCCATTACTCGAAGGAATGCATATCACAGATACAAATCAAGAGTTTTCGTGTGGGTTATAATAGATTTTTAAAGGGTAATTGATTTTTTAGAAAATTGAGGTTACTAACCTTGAAGTGTTCATGATTTGGGGTTACTAACTCCCATTTTTGAGGCTACTAGCACTCTAGAAGGACTCTTTTTTATTTTTTTTTCAGAGGGACAATATTTCTGCAATTCCATGCCTCTTATCCTCTTTCCAAGGGTTACTAACTCCTTTTGTTAAAGAAAAGAGTGACAACAATGGATTAATAATTTTTTTATAAAGTATGCAGAAATACCTCTTCTCCTCTTGCATGAAAGCACTTCTTTCCGAAAACAATTTTTTAACTACCCTTTTATATAAATAGTCCCAAACACTTATTCTTGACATATCCATAACATACTATCATAATTGTAATTTCAATAAAAATTAAACAGAAGTTCTAGAAATAGGCGATCATAGTAATAATGAACAATATGCTTTTATCACAAACTTCAATTATACCTAATTCTAAGAAATAAGATATCATGCTATAAATCAATCAATCAAAGAAAATATTCTTAAAAACTCTAAGTATTAATCAATCATAATTAAATCAATCAATTAATATATGCAAAATTTCAAAATTTTCGAAAAAATTATGGCATATTAAAATTATGATGCATGCAGACTCTATATTAGACTAGACTCTCTCCCCCACACTGAAAAGACACATTGTCCTCAATGTGGAAACACATATGAAATTTACACAAACAATTGTGCATGCTCATGTGGTTTATTTAAATGCATGAAATAAAAACTAGAGTAACAATTAATTCACATCAAACAACAGGCAAGCAATCAAAGCAATAATAAAGGAAAAATAATGCAAGGAAAATTAAAAAGATAGGGTTAAAGAAAGCTTCTCTGTTTGTAGGCATAAGCTCCATCATTGCTTCTGAAACTGGACTCCTTTCGAATTCATCTTGCAATTGTCCAAATTAAGCTCCATTTGCTCTCCTTCAGTTCTTCATGTAAAATCATTGGGTTGCCTCCCAATAAGCGCCTTTCTTTAAGAGTCTTTGGCTAGACTGCCTTAAAGAAATTATTCTTCAAGGGTGAAGGAATTATGGGTATATTCGTTCAACAATTCCACAATGATTTTGAGAATATCATTGATGGCTTTGAGAATTTCAAGTTGAATTTTATCAAGACTCGAATTCATCAAAGTTGATGTTGTGGCTTGGAATGGCGATGGCACGGGCATGGCCGGTGGTGGCACGGGCATGGCCGGTGGTGGCACGGGCTTAACCGGTGGTGGCACGGTGAATGGTCGGTTATGGCTTGGTAGTGGCGCAGCAATCGGCGGTTATGGCTGGCTAGAAGCTTGAGATGGCCGGGCTGATGACTAGCTTAACCGGGCAAGTGGCACGGGTGGCCAGGCATGGTGCACGGAGGATGCTGCTTTGGCCGGGTATGGCGGGGCAAATGGCTCGGCTGTGGCCGGTCCTAGCCGGGCATGAGGCGCGGCTGAAGCGGAGGAAGGCGAGGATGACGTGGAGGAAGGCACGGATAACCGGGCAGGCGGCATGATGGCCGGTTGCGATGCGCGGAGGAGTCCGGGCGTGGCTCGGCAGATGGCTCGGATGGCCGGGACTTGGCCGGGCATATGTCTCGGCACGGCTCGGGTATGGCTGGTCCTATCCGGGCCATGTGTGATGATGGCCGGGCTACAGCCGGGCAATGGCCGACTGGGTTAGCTCGATCATGGCTTTGAACGTCTTCCTTTGGTTCCTTGGCTTCCATCTTCTGCTTTTCTCCGTGTGGCTGAACTCCTTGCTTGTTGGCTTCTTGCTCTTCCTTTGAGGTTGAAAACTCCGTTCTTCGGGATAATTCTTCAAACGCATAATATGCATTCTTCGGGGTTCTCTTCAATATTGGAGTGCGACTAAAGGAATCAACAAGAACTCGATCTTTGAGTCCTAATCCTCCATAGAAGATTTGGATTAGAATTCCCTTATTAAATCCATGTTGAGGGCAATCGATACACAACTTCTTAAATCTCCCCCAAATTGGTGGAAATTCTCGTTGTAGCGTTGTCGAATGTCTTTTATCCTTTGTCTTCCTCTGGAAATCTGAGCAGGCTTTGTCGATGAAGATTCTTTACTGGCTCCTGTCTTAACGCTTTTAACACTCACAACACAAACAAACTTGTTAGAGTTCAATGGCGATTGAGATGAAATTCTAGGGTGGATTATATCACCATCGAATTCCATGGTCAATGAACCATCGAATACATCAATCTTGGTATGGGAAGTTCTTAAGAAAGGTCTTCCTAATAAAAGAGAACATTGATCCTTCGAATGTTCCATCTCCATAACAAAGATGTCAATAGGAAAAATCAAGTGTTCAACTTGAATTAAGACATTCTCTAGAACACCTTTGGGATGAACCAAAGATCCATCAGCTAACTGCAGAATCACATCAGTATTTTTCAAAGGACCAAGATTTAAAGATTGATAATAAGAAAAAGGCATAACGCTTAAAGATGCACCTAAATCTAGCATATCATTCTCTATAATTCTTCTTCCAATTGAACAAGTAATAGAAAATGTACCTGGATCCTTGCACTTAGGAGGTAAACTCTTTTGAAGCACAACAAAAACATTAACTCCAGCACTTACCTTACTTTGTAACCTCTTCTTGTTGGTACAAAGTTGCTTAAGTAACTTTGCATAGTTCAGAATTCGTTGAAAAGCATCAAGAAGTGGGATGTTGACCTCAACTTTTCGAAGTATCTCCAAAATATCTTGATCATCATCTTCTTTTTTTGACTTCTTCAATCTTGATGGAAAAGGTGGCGTGGTATCAGCAGCAATCTTCTTGTTGGCAGCGATCTCCTTGGCTTTTTCCATGGTTGTTGCGCCATCTTTTCTTGGTTCAGCTTCAATCTTGATTTCTTTGTCAGGCACTTGCAATTCTTCTTTGGTGTAACTCGGCTCTCCTTCATCTTGTGCGGCATGGGTAGGAAAAGGGTTTTCCAATTCCTTTCCACTCCTTAAGGTGATTGCACTTACATTCTCCTTAGGAGGTACCTTGGGTTGCGATGGGATCCTTTGTTGACCTTGTGTCTTGAGTTCACTCATGTCACTTGCCAATTGACTGATTTGTTTCCTCATCATCTCCATAGCTTCTCTCAATTGTTGCATCTCGATGGCTTGTGATGATTGTTGAAAATTAGGCCTTTGATAATTCATTGGCCTTCCTTGATAGTTACCTTGGTTCCCATATTGTTGACTTGGTTGCTCGGCTCTCCAATAAGGTTCAGGCTTCCTTTGATATGCTCCTTGTATTCCAACAGCAATGACTTCTTGCGCGGTGTGTTCCAAAGAAGGGCACTTATCAGTGTAGTGTCCTTGTTTACAAATACCACAACTCTTATGCACACTTGAAAAATTCGCATTGAATAAATCAGTGAGCGTAGCGACTTGTTGATTTGTCTCTTGAAGTTGTTGCTCCAGTGAGGTGGAATGGGTAGAGACTTCATTGATTCTTCTTGTATAGCCTTCTCTTGAATAGTCTTCTCGAGATCCGAATTGTTGAGTGTTGGCAGCCATTTTCTCCACTAAAGTCCAAGCATCGGTAGGAGTTTTGTCTATGAAGGCTCCTCCACTTGCAGAATCTATGGAAGATCTGTCAAACGGTTCCTTCGTAGAAGCATTGGATCAGCAACTGTTCAATGATTTGATGATTGGGGCAGCTCGCACATAGTGTCTTGAAACGTTCCCAATATTCATGCATTGTTTCTCCATGGCGTTGCTTAATTCCGCAAATCTCCTTTCTTATACTTGATACCTTGTGAGCAGGAAAGTACTTTTCCAAGAACAACTTCTTAAGGCTCGTCCAAGATGTGATTGAACTGGTTGGTAAGAGGTACAACCAATCTTTTGCACGATCCACAAGAGTGAACGGAAAAGTTCTTAGCTTGAATTGGTCTTCAGTGATACCTTGAATATTTGTTGATGTGCAGGCAATCTTCTCCAGACAGACCGTGAAATTTGGGTAAAATCTGAATAAATTAAGATTTAATCTCAAAGTTTGCAGTCGTATCTGGGTATCGAATCGCTAAGCGTTGTGCATTGACGTTTGGTGCAGAAAGCTCTCTCAGGGTTTTAGGTTCTTCATTTTCCATGTCTTCTGCCGATGTTGAAGCAGCAGATCTAGGAGAACTTGATTGAGAACTCGAATTGGATGGCTCCTCTTCTTGTTGTCAATTTGATTTCTCCTTCCTTAGCGAAAATAGTGTTCTTTCTGGCTCTGGATCAAATTCAAAGTCTTCTATACCACTACTTCTTGTCTTTGGCATGCAGCTTCCTAGAAAAACTCAAAAAAACTCAAAAGAAAAAATTGTTAGTAGTAAAAGTTCTTAAAATAAAATTAAAGACAGAAAAATAAAGAAAAATATTTTTTTTTCGATGCAGGGACAAAAAATAATTTTCTTTTTTTTTTACGCAGAAAAACTCTCTTTTTCTTTCTTGACGCAAAACACAAAATTTTTTTTTTATTGCATAACCGAAAACTATCTTTTTTTTTTTTCAAAGACACAAGACAAAAATTAAAAACGTAAAAATCAGAATATTTTTTTTAAATTAAAGACGCAAAGAAAAATATTTTTTTTTTTCAGAAAAAACGCAGAAAAGAAAAAGAAAAACGAATTTTTTTTTTAGAACAAAACGCAGACACAAAGAGAAAATTCTCAAGATTCGTCTTCAGATTAGTTTATTTTCCTTCCCCTGGCAAAAACCAGAAAAAGTTTCCCTTCCCCGGCAACGGCGCCAAAATTTATGATCGGTCGTCAGCAATCATAAAAATAACTCCCCACAAAATCCTAACTATAGTAGATAGGGCAAGTAGGGGTCGATCCCACAGAGAAGGGTGTAGACTTTATCCGAAAATTCAGTCCTAAAAATATCTCTAAACAAAACACAGAAAACAGAGGTTGAAAGAAAACACTTAAACAGAAAACAATTATACTAGAAAACAAAACAAAGCAAATTAAATCTAAGACTGTAGCAGATAAGAAAGAAAACAATAATTAAAGCATACATCTTCTCCAATGGTAGAAAACAATCAAATTGAATATGGGTCCTTGATTTAAAAGATGAATACAATATTAAATCCTTGATGATAACTGGTCTAGGAAAAACCTAACATGCTATTTAGATAAGATTACCGGTTAAGGCTTAAATTACCCCTATTGTTAACTTAACAAATCAATTACCGGTTAAGACTTAAAGATTCACCAAACAACAAAGCATTAAGATCAACTATTTAATTAGTTCTTTCACACATGCTTAACAAGTAAAACCATACAACAACCAGATAAAATCTGATCACTGGCATGAGAAACTAATCGAAGCGGGGGTTAGTCGTCAACGATTTGCTACCAAACAATCAGACTCGAAGGTTAACTGTTCCGCCTAACTTAGCAATAGATCTCTCAAATTATCAATTTATCGGTCGCATAAACCAATAAAAATCAAGGTCATGGAATAAAACAGAGTTTAACATGCTATCTATCAAAAATAAATTACTAAATTATAAGTATAGAAACCTCACCATATCAATTGATTGAATTCACCAAAGGATTAGAAGTATAAGAATTTAGCTACTCATGGATTTGGGAAAATCCATGAGCGGCATAAGAGTACTTACAGAACTAGAAGGGGCGAAAATCTCCTTGACAAAATACTAGAGTTACCGCACCTCCCTATGGCTATAGGGGGTGGCGGCACCCTTGCCTAAAAACTAGAAGAAAAACTAAAAAATAAATCTAAAGAGAATTATGTGAATTGGTGTGTGAAGGTATGTGATTTGTGTTACAGGAGGTAGCTATTTATAGTGGAAATAACCCTAGGAATTCCAATCCTAACTTGGAAAGGGGTCTAAGTCGGTTTTGGGGTCTAACTTAGAATCCAAGTTAGATTAAAAGTCATCCTACAGTAGAATCCAAGTTAAAATAGGATCCTGAAAAAATCATGATTTCGTGCAGGGACTTCGACGGTATTTTTGGGCATGAAAACGGCAGAATTGGGTCTTGGACTTCGAAGGAAAGTTGTAGCTCTCGGAGTTAGCTTTCCAACGAGTACTTATGGGCTTTAATCGGAGGTCTGAGCAGAAAGTTATGATTTTTCAACCGAAACTGCTCCTGAATCCTAATCCTGTTAGGACTAGAATCGGGAATCTACGGGATTTGGATATTTCCTTGGATTTAGGAGTCATTAATTGGGATTTTAATTCCAATTAATTATTCATATGGGCTGAATATCTTCCCATATAAAATATCCTAAATACCAAAGCTTTAGGGCTTATCCATGGCTTTTCTTCAATTAAAGCTCCAATCTTCAATTCTTCCTCTTAAAATAAATTTCAATAGTCTTCAAGTCTCCAATTAATCTTCAAATGGTCTTCAATCACGAACTTCGAATCTCCAAATCTATGCTCAAAATTGCTTTGCTCAAATCTGTATAAAAAGTCATCAAAATAGCTCCAAAAATAGTGAAAAATAACAATTTATCAATTTCACATCACTTAAGGACTCAAAACACAAATATTAATAAAATAGCATATATTTAATCATAAATGGATCTAAAAACATAGTAAAATAACCATAATAATAGGGTCTAATTTAGCTCAATCAATATAATATTCCATCAAACAATTGTAATACATAATTTCGTCAAACAATTGTAATATTCCATCAAACAAGTGAAACCAACAAAGATTAGTAACCATTAGAAGGGTTTACATCATCTTCATCATCCGATGTTTCTACAAATTCGTATACTTCTTCATCCGAGAGCAATTATGATGGAACACTTTGTGGTAATACACCCAAAGCAATGTTTTGACTCAAAGCCTCAAACAATTAATCAAAAAATAAAAATTATATTTGCAACGGGCTTACCCACGGGAAATTTAATCAAATTTGTCACGGAATTTGCCACGTGTATTTGTAAAAGACGTGGCAAAAGTTATGGCAAAATGTTTGTTACAAATTCCGTGGCTAATAGGCACGGTATTTGAAACAGTATCTCCTTCTCTGCTCAAAGTGTACCAGTTAGAAAATGTATCTCGGATTTTGCGACGAGATGCCCCGTTGCTACGTTTAGCCGTGGATTTTGAAGCGGGGAAAGCTTTTCCCGTGGCTAATTTGCTACGGGGAAATTCCACTCCAAACATGATAGTGAAAACGCTGTCAGTTTCTTGTAGTGTTGAATTGATTGGATATTTGGACACGGATGCGAGACTCGGTAGCTTATTGTCTGAAGTCTTGGTATCTACCTGGAAAGTTAAGCATCCACACCGACGGATGATCAGGGAGACAGTTGACAATCTATTCATTTGCTCAAGAAGGGGGAGGTCCAGTAGTGTTATCGCCTTGCGTAGGCTGCGGTCTCGCGATAGTCGGTAAACGGCTTCTGTACGAGCAAGGGGAATAGGTTGACAATCCATTCATCTCATCTCCAGTGAATAACAACCATAACTTATATTCGGGATGTTTGGTATATGCAGCGTATCAGATAAGATTCCAGAGTTAGTCCAATAAACAGCGGATTCTTGTTTTGGCCAATGAGAGGTTTTTAGGGATCCAATTATGGAAGATAAAATCCCTTCGCTGGCTTCTCTTATCTTTCCCGGTTGAAGGGATTGAATGGGAAGGCATGTAGGAAGGGCTAAAGATTAGTTTATTTCGGGGATAGCCCCCAGTATCATTCATTGTGAGTTGAGGTTTATCGATTCTATTAATATTATAAAGAAGTATGTATCGAATGAATATGAATAGGGTAGGATTCCCCAGTACGGTCATTCGGGACCGTTTGCAAGGAGTTATAATCTGATATCTTGCCAAGGTGTATGCATTTTTATTTGCTTGTTATCTTTTATGTCAAGGACCCATTACACATGATAGATCTCTTACATATTGGGATGAGAAAGGAAGTATGCTTAGTTTATATAGATTTCTCTTAATCGATTACTTAGTTTTGCTTTACTTAGTGATAATTACTCACTTATACTTTGATTATTCAGTACTACCTAATTGTTTGCTTAGTGTGTAGGATTGGTTCCTTGTTGTTATCAAGCTTCCTAGTGAGAAACGACCGTTACTTGCCCTGTTCTACCCATTTGAGTAGTACCTGAGTTTGTGAAGAAAAATTAATTTAGATTCTGAGAAAGCCTCATTTGTAATGACTACTTGAGGTGGCATCATATTGATACACGAAATAATTAGTTCCAAAATTAGTTAGAAAAACTTTAAATTTAAAAATAGAGTTAGTGGACTGCAAATTTCAAAACACATGGTACTTCTCAAGATCAAGACACTACATAAAAAAAAAGCACAATTTATTAGTTTGCCATCTAAATCATCAGCCTCAACCAGGTAAAAGAAAAATACTTTCAAGACCAGCTTACCATAGGCTTCTATCTCGTCTACATCTCCATTAAAATCCATTTTACCACAAACCATATACATATACACAGAATGAATCGAAAGGTCTTTGTTAAGTTTGTAATGGGGCCAATGGGATCTAGATTCAAGAAAGAAATAGTAAAGAATTCAAAATATCTAGAACTAGTAAAGCATCAAGATTGACATATCATAAAATTCATTGAACTCAAACCAAACTATCAAGAGCTGATTTTAATGAGACTAGCTCTTCCATCAGTATAATTCCACTAATTCTCACAAAGTTCCTTTTATTTCCTCTTTCAAGAGAACAATGCCCTTCTTTTTTATCTCATTTCATCAATTTTTTTTTTATATAAATATATATCATCGGCACTTTCTCTTCCTTGTTCACTTTCCATTATTTAGTGAAGATAAGAATATGAATCAAAATCAGGCATATAAAATGATTTTACCTTTTGCCAACCCTTAGAATAAAAAGTAGCTAGTATGCTAATTCATAGATAAGTGTATACTTGTTTTCATAGGTTCATGGTTCTTTAGGTGGGTTAAATAAAAAAAAAGGCTATAACTTGAAAGCTCAAATGCGGTACTAATGAAAATGTAAACAAGGTAAGCTCTTTAAGGTACAAACGAATCAAAGAAACACCTTAGTCATTTTCACTCCAATGCATATGTATACAACCAACAAACATGCGCCACAAGCCCAATTTAGTCTCGAAGAGACTCGATACAAATTCTAGAAGCATAAAAACAAATTTTTAACACCCAATTGACAAGCATCATCGTCATTTGACAAACTATAGTAATTAATTGCAAAAGATAGTTAAACTAGCATCTTTATTGATCATGCCACGCATTAGAAATCGTTAGTCAAAACCAAAAACAAAATTTCCAGAAAAATTTTCAAGGGAACAAATTATAAAGTGCCAAAATGCATATGCAAAAATAAGCATGAGAAAGTTAAAAATAACCAAAATAACATGCAAAAACATAAACATGAATACAATTCATTCCCCCCCCCCTCCCCGCCCCCACACCTAATTTGGACATTGTCCTCAATGGACCGTATTTAGCAAAACAAAGAAGGAAAGAAAGAAAAAGTAAGAACACTCCCTTGTAGCGGAGCAATATACAACATGGAAATGCTCAAAATTGGGAAGGAGATATCATGGTGATGGAGGCTGCACTCCAAGTTGGGTCTGCGGCTCCCCGTTCATGTCAAGGGGGCCTCCCTGCGAGCGGGCACCCTCAGAAGCTCTCACTCCGCTCAGGACCACCACGTGTACGGCAAGGGACCCTTGCTGTGCGCATCAAGCCTTAGGGCTTACTTTTGCTTCATTTTTCGCTTTTTCAACTTATTCATCATGAATTTCACTAATAAATGCACTAAACAAGAATAAAATTAAAAATAACATATGATTAACAATAATATAGACAATAAAAATAGAACCAATTTTTGAGTCTTCAATTTAAAGAAGAAGTAAAAGTTATCGTTGCCCAAAAAGAAGGGAAAAGTAACGCCTCCTTCTAAGTCTGCCAAAAGAAGATAGAAAAAGAGCCCACGTTTTTCATCTAAAGTGCTCTTTCAATATGGTTTCCTTGAAACCTAGCTGACTCAGGAAAAGTTAAAAACTTTACAAAATAGAATAATATTAATCCAAGTGTTAAAGGAACTAGTTTACTTTGGATCCATTCATCCCAATAATAGAAGGAAATAATTTAGGGAAGAATGTGGTGAAAAGTCCAACGGAAACAAGATTCTTCTGCTAAAAATTGTGATCTGTCAGAGTCTTCTTGCGCGTGCCAAAGGTACCTCCCCGCTCGCGGGTAGCCTCAGAAGATTTATTTATGTCTAGGAGCTTGACAGGTTCGGCATGGGTGCCTTCCCACTCAAGGGAAGCATTAGAAACTTCATCCTTTGCTTCTTTCCTAGTTTTGCAATTCCATCGCATCTAGGATGTTGTCCACTCCGTGATCAAATCCCTTTGATTTGAATAGCTGCTCCAAATACTTCACGAAATCACCTTAAATTGTCCTATTTCATCATTAGCATCTTCAAAAGTACCTATAAGATAAAAACAAAACAATTAAGTAGAAATGAAACAAGATAGGTACTAAAAATATACAAATTAAGCATAGATAAATAAAACAAATGCCTATCATTAAGTCAATTTGACACAATTACTTAATTACTCAACTTGTAAATTAGGGTATAAATAGGAGCACTTGACATGGCTTGATAATATCTAATGTCCTTTGTGGCTGTGCGTGCCTTTCAATTCTCATGATAAACGGCCTTTAATTAGTATGTGACTGTGACTTTGATTTTCATGTGTGTTGTTGGTTTTTTCTTTTGGCTTTTTTATTTTTTTGAAAGGCAAGATAGAAAGTTTATTGATTAATTAAGGATAAGCAAAGTTTTTTTTTTTGGCTTGATGCTTTGTTTTTCCATTTTGGTCGCTTGGATTCGGTACGGTATAGGGTCATCTCCATCTCTAATAATAATTTTATTGTGCATTTTTTTTTTATAAAAAAATCACTAATTTCAGCCAATCTTACTTGACAAAGGAATAAGATGAGGCGGTAACCTCATTTCTTTCATAAACCAAAGAGTCTCTAAAGTATTTGAAATTATCATTCCTATGGTCTAGTAATTACTCAACTTGTAAATTAGGGTATAAATAGGACCACTTGACATGGCTTGATAATATCTAATGTCCTTTGTGGCTGTGCGTGCCTTTCAATTCTCATGATAAACGGCCTTTAATTAGTATGTGACTGTGACTTTGATTTTCATGTGTGTTGTTGGTTTTTTCTTTTGGCTTTTTTATTTTTTGAAAGGCAAGATAGAATGTTTATTGATTAATTAAGGATAAGCAAAGGTTTTTTGTTTTTTGGCTTGATGCTTTGTTTTTTCATTTTGGTCGCTTGGATTCGGTACGGTATAGGTCTATCCATCTCTAATAATAATTTTATTGTGCATTATTTTTTTTTTTTTATAAAAAAATCACTAATTTCAGCCAATCTTACTTGACAAAGGAATAAGATGAGACGGTAACCTCATTTCTTTCATGAACCAAACAGTCTCTAAAGTATTTGAAATTATCATTCCTATGGTCTAGTTTGAACAATGCAAATTAAAATAAACTGAGGAATTAAAAGGATTAGATTAAGCAATCGGGAAATTGGCTTGGTGGTAGAGTACTGGATTCTTAGTTCCAGCCTACCTGGACCATGAGGTCTTGGATTCAACTCTCATGGAATGTGAGCTTAGTTTGTAGTTTATTTATTTGTGCATTTGGTTTGTAGGTAGTTTATTTATGGTATAGTTTCTAGGATAGTTGATTTTAGAGATTTGACAACCTTATTTGATTTCTGTATTTGTAAATAGGAAAGCCAATGTATTTGATTTTAGAGCTGGATAATGTGTGGTGCAGGACTATTTCTCCCGGCGTTTGTAATTGATCGGTCGTCAGCAATCATAAAAATAATCCCCACAAAAACCTAACTAAGCAGATAGGGCAAGTAGAGGTCGAATCCCACAGAGAAAGGGAATAGACTTATCCAAAGGATAATATCTCTAAGAATTTTCTCAAAAGAATTGCTTAAAAACAGAGGATTAGAAATAAAAATTATAAACAAAACAATTAAACAAAAAACAAAGCAAAGCAAATTAAATCTAAACTATGACAATTAATGAAGAAAACAATAATAAGAAAGCATACTTCTTCTCCAATGGTAGAAATCAATCAAATTAACTATATATCATTGATTTAAAAGATGAATTCAATATTTTATTCCAGAAGCTAATTGACCTAGGGAAACCCTAACATGTATATTAGATAAGATTACCTTGGTCCAGCTTAAATTATCCCTTTTATTCTTAAAAACCAATTGTCTTGGTCCAGCCGCTTAGTTGATAAGAACAAAGTATTAAGAATAGTTATTTTTCACACATGCATAACAAGTATAACCAAACTCATACGAGGTTAATCAATCCCTTGGAAGGATTTGGTCCATCACTTCCAATTGTTACCACACAATCAAACTTGACTTGGTCCATCTAAGTTCGATTTAACAATAAATTTATCCAATCATATCATTAGCGGCCGTTCTAAATCAACAATCATCAAGATCATAAAATTAAAACAAAGATTAAATAACTATCAATCAAGAACAAACATCAAATTATAAGCACACAAATCTACCCATAATTAATTGATTAAATTCACCAAAGGATAAGAAGTATTAAGAATTTAGTTACTCATGGATTTGGAAGAATCCATGAGAGGTTTAAGAAAACTTACAAAACTTGACGGCGAAATCCTCCTTGCAATCCCTAGAGTTGCCGCACCTCTTTATGCAAAGAGAGGGTGCGGCACCCTAGACCTAAAACTACAGAAAAACAAAACTAAAGAAAGGTAGAAGAATAGAATTATGAGAGATTGTTTTTTAGGGTTACATAAGGTGGGTATTTATAGTGGAAAAAAAACCTAAAGACTCCAATTATACTTAGGATAGGACTCTAGGATGTTTTAGAGGCTGGCTTCGTCTCCAAGTTGGCTTAAAAGTCTTCCTAGAACCGAAATCCAAGTCAAAATAGGATCCTGAAAAATTCTGGAATCGTACAGTAATTTTGACTTCAATTTTGGGCTTGAAGATGGCGGAACTGGGCTTTGAACTTCAAAGAGAAGTTTTAGATCTTGGAGTTAGCTTTCCAACGCCTACTCACAGGCCTCATTTGGAGGTCTGAGAAGAAAGTTATGGCCTTTTTACCGAGACTGCGCTGAATCCTAATCCAACTAGGACTAGTATGCGGTAGTATGCGGAAATTGGATATTTCCTTGGGGTTGTGCGGCACAAATTGAGATTTTAACTCCAATTGTGGGCTTATATGGGCTGAGTACTATCCCATATAAAATATCCAAAATTCCATTATGTTCAAAGTCTCAAGGGCTTTGTCTTCAATCCTTCGCGATTTAAGCTCAATCCTCAATTCTTGCGTCTTGAAATAATTCTTCAATGGTCTTCATATCTTCAAATTGCCTTCAATAAATCTTCAATCACGAACTTCGAATCTCCAAATCTTCACTACAAATTGCTAAGTCCATATTTGTGTAAAAAGTCATCAATTTAGCTCCAAAAATAGTGAAAAACAATAAGTTTCCACTTTTCTTGTCTTCAAGACCTAAAAACATCGGAAAATGATCATAAAAATAGGGTTTTGGCTCGATCATAATTTCCCCCACACTAAACCTTTGCTAGTCCCTAGCAAACTAGTGCATAAAAACTAAGAAAACAAAAACAAAGACTAACTAGACTAATGCAAATAAAGATTTCACTTTCGTAGGTGTAGGGCGGCACTTAGCATGTGACACAAGCCTTTAAACCAATGTATGTCTACACTGGAGGAGTTATAGTTTTCTGAGGGTTTACTTAACTAGGACGACACCCACAAATATGTTTAAACTGACTCGATAGGCTCATGGGTTAGCATGAAAAACAGAACAAATTTTGTACAAATCTATGTTTGATCTTTAGAAACCATTCTTTTCGAAAAATCAATTTTGAATGCATACACATATTAATGATTAATGCAATCATGAAATCAAAATAGAAAAGAATAATAAAACCACTCAATTTAAAATATCAAGAAATAGCAAGCATCTCTATTCTTAAGTAACCATAATTAAAGTAGTTCTAATCACTCATCATTCATTACATCCTATAATTACTTCTTTCCATAAGCTTGTATATTCATCTTTATCTCCATTACTCAAAGGAACGCATATCATGGATACAAATCAAGGGTTTTCGTGGGATATAATAGATTTTCAAAGGGTAATTAGTTTTTAGAAAATTGAGGTTACTAACCTCGAAGTGTTCATGATTTGGGGTTACTAACTCCCTTTAATTTTTTTATTTTAAGGCTACTAGCACTATAGAGAGACTTCCTCTATTTTTTTTTTCCAGAGGGACAATATTTCCGCAATTCCATGCCTCTAATCCTCTTTAAGGGTTACTAACGCCTTTTGTTTAAAAGATTGACAACTATGGAAAGGTGAATCAGAAATACCTCTTCTCCTCTTTCATGAAAATACTTCTTTTTATGAAAAAGATTTTTAAACTACCCTTTTATATAAGTAGTCCCCCACACTTATTCTTGACATATCCATAACTTATATTCATAATTGTAATTTCAACAAAATTAAACACAAGTTCTAGAAATAGATAATTATAGAAGCAATAAATAATAAGTTTTTATCACAAAGCTCTAATTATACCTAATTCTAAGAAATCAAATGACAAGCTAAAAATCAATAATCAAATAAAGCATTCTTAAAAATTCTAAGCATTCATCAATCATAAGTAATTGAATCACTCAATATATGCATGAAAATTTTCAAAATTTTCGAAAAAACTATGGCATGGATCTATGCATGTAGACTCTCTCCCCCACACTTAAAAGACATTTGTAGACACCCATTTTTGACATATATCCTTTAATTTATATCAGGGGGTATTTTGATTATTGTTGTTTATTTTTAGCATTTTTATAGTTTAGTCCATCTTTCTCTTTTCCCATATTTAGTTTGGTCTTGCATTTCGTTGGCATGTTGCATTCCATCGTCTGCACACAAATTCAAAAAAATGGCTTTCCATGACTACGAATTAGATGGGATATTAAAATTGCATTTTTTGCATTGCACTTAGGCATCCATGCAATAAGGCTAATTCCTTTTCTAGCTTTGGGCCATACCATTTGCAGTTGGGTCCTAACCTTTTATTCCTATTAACTTCGGATTTGCTTTTGGGCACCAATGTTTAAGAAAAGCCCAATCCATTTCATCTCATCCTTTGCTTCCTTGGTCAAACACCATAGGAGGGTTCATATATTAGTTTAATTAGACTACACATTGCATAAATAGAATTTGCACCTTACTAGTAAATCATTTTTTCATCAGCATAGCATCCTTATTGAAAACAGAAGTAGGGAATCACATAATCACAAAAAGATTTCATTTTGTACATATATGATAAGTTACAGAAAGCCAAAAAAAAAAATACTACAAAGTAACATTTGATATCCCTTGCAATTTTGTTCTTCCTTGCCTATTCTCTTTCGCACAAGATCGATATCGCTCTAAACTTGCCTCACGCACTTTTGGTTGAGCTTATCGACCTCTAAATGTATCAGGCCTCCCATACCGTTGTTTAGGTACTGTGTCATGTAGTAGCAAATGGAGTCATGCAGCATTCGCAAAGTACCCAACGGGGACTTCTATTGAACTTACCAGCTTGCCTCTTCAAGGCTTTCAAACACCGTTGCACCATTGCTGATCTCAGGCCACTGCACTACATATTAATATTTTTGTTATTCATCATCGCCATCAAGCATAGTAGGGTATTTAGCATTCTAGTTTAGCACAAATTAGCATTGTTATTTCCTCATTATAGTGTAAGCACTCTTGTCTTTTGTACAGCCTATCAACAACACGCATTCATAAACAGTGTGTCATTTCCACAGCACCCACTCAATCCATTTCAAAGCAAAAAAGAAATCATTGTTTCCTATACAATTCAGAGCATTTGCATACATGGCATCCTCATCACTTCACAAATATTCTCATCCCATTTTAGCAACATTCCAGCAGTTTCACATACCAATTCACCATGCTTTCCCACAGTCACATAAGAAACATATTTTTGCAGCATAGATAATCACATTCTACAGCTAGTTTTAGGCGGCAAATTCATGGCATTTCATATTATAACATGCACCAAATACAAAAATAGAGCATATACATTTTGCACACACAAAACAGTAGGCATTAACATATATAATAGTCATGTTAGCATAGTGTTATGCATTTGCATTAAGCATGTAGTACTTAGATTCACTTTCATGTTCAAATCTGCATTCTATTCATACTTTCAGCACAATAAGCATTTCAGAGTCTAGATTGCATTTGCATTTCATAAATACAAACCTCAAACTTGACATCCTCGTTCTCACTACATTAACAATGCATTTTTCATGGCATTTTGCAACTCATTTCAAAGCAAACAGCAACATTCATACACAAGCCTTCAAAATCCAGTTTCATCACAATTCATAATCATTGCCTCATGCATTTAGCATAGATTTATACGTAAAGCCACTTTAACTTCGGGTTTCAAACATTCATTTACAACAGTAATTTTCAATTACTAAATCATAATGAATTGAAAAATTGGTGGTATATTATGTAATTTGTTTCCCATTTCTCAGGAAAATGGAGGGTGGTCATATTGTCAATGTTGATGTGATTGCATTATAAAGGTAACCATGGTGAGAACCTGCTGGACATTTTTAAACCTGAATGTTGATCCTTCTCTGTTTGTTGTTTTATCTCAAATATTAGTTTGATTCTCACATTTTATCTCAAATGAAACACGATCCTATTAATATAACATTATATAGGATGGCTTGAGACTGTTGCCATCAGAGAGTTAACATAAAAAATGGTAGGCATTGAACTCACAAATATATTACTATATATTTCCAAAATAGCAAGCGAGAGAGTTTTCATATTTGAAATTTGCTGTGGAATTTTTTTTTAACAATTTTGCCAAGGATGAGTGCTCTCTCAACTAGAGATGGATTGATGATGAGCTAGCACTGGAAATTTAAAGCTCAATCATTACCATTAAAGCTAAAAATACGAGCTTGAAAAATAAGATCTTTATCATTGCCATAAAGAATTGGTTGCCACTTTGTCTCCACACTCAAATAAAATCAACATGGAAGTATTCTGATTCTGCTTCCTCTCTTTCATTCATGAATTCTATAGCTTTTGGTTATTTCATGAAGAAAATTGGGCTTTTTTTAATCTGATCAGAAATAGGTAATGTTAGGTTCCTAACCTAAGATTTATAATATACACAATAATCCTATAATAAATTGACGAGGTTTGAACTTTGAAATGAATGTAGGAAGTTTTGGGTCTGAAAGTTATGGCTAGCCATGGCAGGCTTGCTTGAGTATGAGCTAAGAGTAGCAGGAATGAGATGAATATATGTGGTAAATAGAAGACAGAACCCCACAGGAAATTTAATTTAATTTATCTTTCATAGATTTTTTTGCTCATCATTTTAAGAGTTTAATTTGCTGAGATTCTGCAGGTAACTTAAGTACATAGCATGTCTTCTTCAAGACTTGGTTGTTGCATTTGTTAGTTGGTTGTTCTGAGGAAGAGAAGGTGATTTTAACTTTTCTTTATCATTTGAGATTTCCACTTCATTCTATATGATTTTCATTTTTTAAAATCATTTGCTAATTCTTTACCTTTGATTTTCATGCTGTCAACATTTGTGTTAACATATACGATTGTTTGAATATCAATAGCAATCTTTATCTGCCACTTCATGGTTCAAAGATATGGAACTGACATGGTTGTCAATAGCTTTGCAGTAAATGGTTAATCCTGTTTTCATAGATTTGAGAAATTTGTTAAGGATCTTAGAATGAGTTAAAAGTAATGCCACAATTTTAATAATAATTTGCAATGCTGTCTTCTAATTCACTATAGAGAAAATAACAGATTCAAATCCAATAATGATAGTCACTTCACAAATCAAGTGAAATCACCAAAAAAAGATAACAGAAAATGTAGAATTGGGTTAGTTCCTTCTTCTTCTCTTTCTTCATTGCCTGATTTAGATAATGCTAGAAGTGTGATTGGTCTGCTTAAAAATATATAAAAATGCTACTTTATGTGAAATCTGTTTAAATTTTAAATAAATAGAAGTTTCTGTTTTCTTTTTTTTCCCGCTTATTTTGTGTCAAGTTTGATGTGAAATCTTTGTGTTTGTACTTTTCCTAATTCTATCATTCTATGGACGATGAATAAACTTGCAAAGGCTTCAGTTCATCACCCAGCAACTATCTTCTTCATTTGAATAGCTCGCAACGTTTTCTCAGTCTCAGTCTCAAGGGATGACACCCTGAATCTTTGTTGCAATTCCATCGTGACTAGAGGGAACTACAGATGTAAGCTTAAGGATAATTTGAGAACTCTAGATTTATACTCTTTTTTTTTCCAGATGTGATTGATTGCTAGGACGGCAATTAGCCCACTTAAGGTCTATTATTTGTTTATCTTACTTTGATCGTCAATGGTCTAATGCAACTCTCGCTACTGGCTTTTGGAAGGCTGGAGGTTGTTGAACTTAGAGGCCGTAATTTCTTAACGTTGACAATGTAAGGATCACTTTAGTTGAGGCATACTTTGGACAAGATACTTTTTGATAATTCATCTGTCAGTTCGTTTATGTACATTAGTTTCATTTGGGTCTTTTGCATTTATTTTCAAACACCACCAAGAGTTTATTGTACTTTCCACAACTTAAAGTGATGTTTGCATTCATATTCTGTATTGCATACTTAAAATAGTCGACTATTGTTCCACTTAGATTATTTTGCATTTCCTACGCTTCATACCCTGTTGCATATGATATCAAGTGTTGAATCTTATTCTTTTTTCCCCTTTCCCGACCATGATTACTATGTGCAATTAGAATTTGCCTCCTAAGACAAATCTATGATAATTGTACTATTACCATCTTACTAATATTAATCAATTATTCGTATACATCGTTGATTTGTTGACCGTGTTCCTTTTATATCAGCTTCTTCCCAAACTCCTATGCATCTATTAACCATAACCAAACTCGAGCTCCCTAGCCTGCGGCGTAGCGCGGGCAAAAATGACTAGTTTCAATTAATTGTTAAAGGAAAATTAAAAGGAAAAAAGGAAGTCAAAATTGGAATGGAATAAAATCATTTTCTTCAAAAATTAAAAAGAGTTTGTGTTTGTGAATTGTTCTCTTTTTGTTTTCCAAGATAAAAAAATTAAAAAGGAATAATTGAGTATTTCAAAATTAATAAAAAGGTTTTCAAAAATCCAAAAAAATCAAATCAAGAATTCAAAAAAATAAAAAAAGGCTTTTTTTATAGTTTTCAAATTGGGAAAGTTCCCACTAAGTTTTAAAGTTTTTAAATTGAGAAAGTTCCCATCAAGTTTTTTTCAATTTAGCTCTTTTCAAATCGGGAAAGTTCCCATCAAGTTTCTAAAGTGTTCAATTAAGCTCTTTTCAAAGTGGGAAAGTTCCCATCAAGTTTTCGAAGTATTCAATTCAAGTTTTTTCAAAGGTTTTCAATCTAGGGAAAATTCCCATCAGGTTTTCAAAGCATTCAAACAACATTTTTTTAAAAAAAGTCATTTTAATGGTTAAGTTTTAAAGAAAATCCTCTCATGAGGAGACCAAAAAGAGAACAAACAATAAACAGGTTCAATTCCCAATATTCCTATTTCAAAAATCCAAAATCCATTTTTGCTTGTTTATTTGCTCAATTTCAAAGATTAATAAAATTTCTTAATGGCATGAAAATACTTAAAGATAGAGACAACCAATAAAAGAAACCCACAGTTAATTTTAGACTAGTCTAAGCCGTCATTTTGACGGGGGTCATAGGGGTGCTAATCCTTCCCCACGCGTACCCGACTCCCGAACCTTAGAACTCCGGTTAGAAGACCATTTATTAGGTTTAGTCTTACCTTGGCCAAGCTTAGGTTAATATTAGACTTAATAATCTGATAGGTGGCTAATCATACCTAGGTAAAAAAGATTAGTGGCGACTCCCATAGATAGAAACAATAGTTTCCCATTTTAAGTCGTTAAACGAGTAGGGTTCGAACTCCGGACCCGCACATTGCGACACACATTGTCCTCAATGTGAATGCACATGTGTGTGTTGTGTCCCTTATAAGTGTGATGACTAAATAGATGTGCTAATGAAATACTTGACTCACAAAGAAAGTATGCATCCAATCAAGCAATTCAAAGCATTAATCATGGCATTCATGGCATATGAGTCATAATTAAGATCTAAATCAAAGCATAGAAAACATAGAAAAGAAATACAAACAACTAATTCAAATCAAGGAATAGACAATCAGTCAAAGCAATAATCATTCAAATCAATGCAAGGAAAAGAAAATGGAGGTAGGTTTTAAGAAAGCTTCTCTATTTCCAAGCATAAGCTCAAGTTGGATCCAATTAGGATTTGGAATCGGCAAGGGGTATGTTGCACGGATGTGGCCGGTCCTGGCCGACCAAGCATACTTTCTTGGTATAGGCATGGCCTTGTGCTGTATCCCTTGGTGCTTCCATTCGTTTTCCTTTACAACTTGTTTAAAACGTAAGCTCCAATTGTTCGCCTTGTTCCCTTGATTTGAAATCCTACAAAGAAAAAGAAAAACAAAACTAAAATTAAAATATTAGTAACTTCTTGGGTTGCCTCCCAAGAAGCGCCTTTCTTTAATGTCTTTGGCTAGACCTTCTTTCATCTCCCCTTGTTAGGGTGGATCATACCACTTCAAAGCATAAAACAAATATGGTAAGATTGGAAGAATATGAGCATAAAAATATGAAAGTGAAGAGAAGAGATAAGGAAAGAAATCACCAATTTTGTTGAGGGCGACTCCATGAATGGCTAGGAATGATAATGTCATTTTTGTTGTCGTGATTGGTTGATGCAGTGGGTGCTTCCGGCATTCTTGATTGCCATTGTTCTCGTCTTGCCTTTGGAAAGTGTCCTCGTCTTGGCAAATTTTCTTATCCTCCAGAAAGAATTGATCCATGTTGATCTCCTCAAAGTAGTAAGATTCAAGAAGCTTGTTGATCCCCAATAAATTCGGATTTACATGTTCCAAAAATTGGTCATCAACAAGACTCAGCACACTTATGTCTTTCAACTTAGGATGTCCAAGTTGCTCATCGTCTGGTGGCTCATCTTCCTTGTTTTCAGCAAATATTGGCGGAGAAGGTGTAGGGATGCCCATCCTGATATCTTCTTTCGATGCCTCTGATTGTTCTTGCACAATTTTGGGAACCTCCTTTGGTAGAGCTAGGACGCAGACCATATAGGGCTCATCATCGTCATAATTGAAGAAAAATTGGCGAATCAAGCTCATATGGTTCCTAACCATCCATTGTTTCTCTTGACACTTCTTCAACTTCCTTCACAATTGCGATGTTAGTGATATCATGAAATTCACTTCCAATCTTACTTGGTTCAGATTGAATAGGTTCTTCCCATGATGATGTTGTTTCGATCGATGCCTCATGATATTTCTTTGCGCTTTTGGCCACCTCTTCTTCAATTATCGTCTTTTGCTCCGTAAGAGTTTTTGAAAAGAAAGACTCACTATGCATATGACTTCCACCACTGGCTATTTCTATCTTGTACATATCAAAAGGTTCTAGATTAGAATAGAAATACCCAATAAGGATTTGCTCAGAATATCCATGGTTTGGATGGCTATCGCATATTTTGTTGAATCTCTCCCAATATTGGTGCAAGCGCTCTTCTGGTAATTGCTCGCAATCGTCAAGCTATTCTTGGTCGTGGATCATTCCCAATTGCACTTCTTGCTCCGTAAGAGTTTCTTGCTCTTCACTAGCGGCTTCAACTGTGGCTCGATCTGAGTGAGATAACCCATCGTAGAAACTTGGGAGAAGCTCCACTTCAGGTAAATCATGGTCAATATAGATACTGCATATTGCATTGTGTCTTTTCCAATATTGATACCAATGCTCACCAGGCAGTTGTCGACAAGAAATAATGTCCTCTTGATCAGAACACTCCATTGATTTTCGCTTCATAGTATCTTTTTCTAGAAAAACAAAAACTCAAAAGAAAAATTAGTAGCAAAAGTTCTGAAACAAAAATTAAAAAAAAATGGAAAATAAATTTTTTTTTAACGCAATTTTTTTTTTTAAATCTCAGAAACAATTTTTAAAAAAAAAATTAAAAACGCAATTTTTTTTAAACGCAAAAAACTAAGAAACAATTCTTCGGATTAGTCTTTTCCTTACTTCCCCGGCAACGACGCCAAAATTTATGATCGATCGTCAGCAATCATAAAAATAATCTCACAAAAACCTAACTAAGTATATAGGGCAAGTAGGGGTCAAATTTACAGAGAAGGGGAATAGACTTATTCAAAGGATAAAATCTCTAGAATTTTCTCAAAAGAATTGCTTAAAAACAGGGGATTAGAAATAACAATTATAAAGAAAACAATTAAACTAAAAACAAAGCAAAGTAAATTAAATTTAAACTATGACAATTAATAAAGAAAACAATAATAACAAAGCATACTTCTTCTCCAATGGTAGAAATCAATCAAATTAACTATAGATCATTGATTTAAAAGATGAATTCAATATTTTATTCCAGAATATAATTGGCCTAGGGAAACCCTAACATGTATATTAAATTAGATTACCTTCGTCCAGCTTAAATTATCCCTTTTATTCACAATTGCCTTGGTCCAGTCTTTCAGTTGATAAGAACAAAGCATTAAGAACAATTAGTTTTCACACATGCATAACAAGTATAACCAAACTCATACGAGGTTAATCAATCCCTTAGAAGGATTTGGTCCATCACTTCCAATTGTTACCACACAATCAAACTTGACTCGGTCCATTTAAGTTTGATTTAACAATAGATCTATCCAATCATATCATTAGCGACCGTTCTAAATCAACAATCATCAAGATCATAAAATTAAAACAGGGATTAAATAACTATGAATCAAGAACAAACATCAAATTATAAGCACACAAATCTCACCATAATTAATTGATTAAATTCACCAAAGGATAAGAAGTATTAAGAATTTAGCTACTCATGGATTTGAAAGAATCCATGAGAGGCTTAAGAAAACTTACAAAACTTGAAGGCGAAATCCTCCTTGCAATCCCTAGAGTTGCTGCACCTCTCTATGCAAAGAGAGGGTGCGGCACCCTAGACCTAAAACTAGAGAAAATAAAACTAAAGAAAAGTAGAAGAATAGAATTATGAGAGATTGTTTTCTAGGGTTACATAAGGTTGGTATTTATAGTGGAAAAATAACCAAAAGACTCTAATTATACTTAGATAGGACTCTAGGACGTTTTAGAGGCTGACTTGGTCTCCAAGTTGGCTTAAAAGTCTTCCTAGAATCAAAATCCAAGTGAAAATAGGATCCTGGAAAATTTTGGAATCGCACAGTAACTTCAACTACAATTTCGGGCTTGAAGATGGCAAAACTAGGGTTTGGACGTCAAAGAAAAGTTGTAGATCTCGGAGTTAGCTTTTCAACGCCTACTCACGGACCTAATTTGGAGGTCTGAGTAGAAAGTTATGGCCTTTTTATCGAGACTGGGCTGAATCCTAATCTAACTAGGACTAGTATGCGAGAATATGCTGGAATTAGATATTTCCTTGGGTTTGTGCGGCACAAATTGAGATTTTAACTCCAATTGTGGGCTTATATGGGCTGAGTATTATCCCACATAAAATATCCAAAATTCCATTATCTTCAAAGTCTTGAAGGGTTTTGTCTTCAATCCTTCACGATTTAAACTCAATCTCCAATTCTTGCCTCTTGAAATAATTCTTCAATAGTCTTCATATCTTCAAATTGTCTTCAATAAATCTTCAATCACGAACTTCGAATCTCCAAAACTTCACTCCAAATTGCTAAGTTCATATTTTTGTAAAAAGTCATCAATTTAGCTCCAAAAATAGTGAAAAATAGTAAGTTTCCACTTTTCTTGTCTTCAAGACCTAAGAACAAAAATACTTACAAAATAGGGTTAAATCACACATAAAAATACCAAAAAACATCGAAAAATGATCATAAAAATAGCATCTATTTTGACTCAATTAGTAATCTCTAATTATTGATTAATAAAATAGATTATTTGCTAAAAAAAATTAGATTAAAGTAAAATATATACCTCCGTTTCATATTAAATGTCCACAGACACGATGCATTAAGCTATGAGGGTGGGCACATGCACTCCTTTAATTTCATAATCATTTCACATTTTCTCTGTATTTTGGATTGTGCTCAGTGCTTACCCTTATTTGATCCTGAGTGTCCACTCTTTATTAATTATTATTCATTGTGTCTATAAATGATAGTCGATTAATTATTTAGGAAGAGATATATCTGTTAAAAAACAATTCAATTTCTTCCGTAGGAGAAGAGAGGTAGCAGAGACGAGAAAACATTATAGTTTTGGAGGAGAAGGAACATAAGAGGAAACTAGAGAAAAGTGACAAAATTGGTAGGTATATATATGATAAATCATAAATGTAAACTTTCGACTGGAGTTTGTGTTTTGTAATAGCGAAGCACTAAAACGAACACTGACTTATGATTAACGCTGAGATAATAAAGAGACCGAACAATTCGAGAAAATGTGAAAAAAAAAAGGGAAGGCTCTGGAAAAAAAAAGGAAAGAAGAAGATAAAACAACTTTAAACATTATCTATATTTCAGTCACAGCCACTAAATTCATTCGAAAACTTTTGTGGCTCTCAATTATCCATGGCTATGATTTTTCTTCGTTGACAGTTACTAATTAATAATAGAACTTTCAACTTCACACAAATTAAATATCCACTCTTGGTCAACAAACACTAGACTTTGACCATTATTTATATAAAAAAATAAATTTATTTTTAAAAAAATATATGCTAAAAAGTACGTAATTCCAAATTTATAAGTATTATTTTTAAAAATTATTTTGCTTTATATATTTTATATAAACAATGGTAAAAATTTAGTGTTTGTTGATCAAGAGTGAACATCTAATTAAGAACGAAAGAAGTATGAATAAAAGATGAATATCATTTTTACCCTTAAATGGGTGGTTTTATTTCACATTGACAGTTTTTATTTTTGGTTTTTAAATCTTTTAAGAGCCAAGTTTGTTTTGTTGAAAAAAAAGTTCGAATTTATTTTCGAGTCAACTCGTGAGACAAACTCAGATTCTCACGTCATAATTATAATTAGCATAGATAGATTAATTACCGTACCACATTTGAAATTTGATAAACAAAACTTTCTATAAATAATCACCTTAACCTTATGTATATATTTTAGTGGAAGCAATTCCAATTCGTAGTTATATATATATATAACGTACACTTGTCATCCGTGTCATCCGTATTTGTATATGATAATTTTTTACCCGCTAATGGTGTAATTGTCTAGAGTCTAGATATTTGAAATACATATATACCATAATGAATGTCTTTGGTCAACTTCTTTGAAATCATGATTGCTCAGTTCTTTAATGTGAAAATTTGTGGAATATCAAGCTCTCTCTGTTTATTTTTCGGTTGAAAAAATCAAGCTCTCTTAAAACCTTGATTACGTTAGATATTGTATACCATTAGAGAAGATAGGTAGCAGACAAGAGAAAACATTAATTAATTGGTTTTGGAGGAGAAGGAACATGAGAGGAATCTAGAGAGAAGTGACAAAATTGGTAGGTATATCATAAATGTAATCTTTCGACTAGAGTTTGTGTTTTGTAATAACGAAGCAGTAAAACATACAGTTTCTCATGATTGTTGCTATAAATATTCGCTTCCTCGACACAATACTGAAGCATATCCAACATTTTCGTAAATCTTTAATATAACAAATTTTTCGTTCCATGGCCAAATTATCTTCCTCTCTTAAATTTACGGTCCAAAGATGCAAACCCGAACTTGTTTGTCCAGCCAAGCCAACACCACGAGAATACAAACTATTATCCGATATTGATGATAAAGAGAGTCTCCGGTTCCATTTTCCGATTATCCAATTTTACCATAATAACCCTTCCATGCAAGGGAAGGACCCTGTTAAGGTTATTAGGGATGCTCTTGCAAAAGCCCTAGTGTTTTATTATCCGTATGCCGGTAGGCTATGGGAAGGGCACAACGGTAAGCTTATGGTGGATTGCACTGGCGAAGGTATCTTGTTTATCGAGGCCGAAGCTGATGTTACACTGGATGAAATTGGTAGTGATGCACTTCAGCCTCCATTCCCTTGTTTTGATGAGCTCCTTTATGAGGTTCCTGGCTCTGATGGGATGCTAAATTGCCCGTTAATGTTGATTCAGGTACTCTTTCTACATACTTCCAAGCTCTTGTATAAGTTTTTGAGATCACCCATTTTTCTATTGTTTTTTTTTTCATTTTCGGGAAAGTTCTAATAATTAAAACGCATCATATATAATATATATTAGGCCCACAATATATTCAGAAAGAAAGGAATAAATAATAAAAAAACTTTCTTTTCAAAATAAAATAATAATAATATAAGAATAATTTATGAGCATTTAGTTGGAAGAGTAATATATATGCATGTTCCATGTATTGCGAGGTCTCAAATTCAATTCCCACTACACATGAGTATATACATTTCTAATTTTGCGCAAATATGTTCTAGGTCAAAAAAGAAAAGAAAAGAAAAAGAAAAGAAAAAAAAAAACCCTTCAGTTAACATGACAAACACATGGGTGGCTCATTCTCCCATTGAGTTTATTTAATAATAATAATTATTATTATAATAAGTATAATGATATTTAAAGCATAAAAATATAGATATATAGATCTTAATCTCAACATTTGTCTCAATATTAAGATGCATGTTTGTTGTACGGTCCGTAAAATCTCATGTTCAAGTCCCAAATTTGTTAAT